>MJUT01028988.1:402145-414993 GCA_002080005.1 Gigantidas platifrons | reverse complement strand
AATCATGGACATCTTTAGTACTTAAATACATGTAATCATGGACATCTTTAATACTTAGATACATGTAATCATGGACATCCTTAATACTTTGATACATGTAATCATGGACATCTTTAATACTTAGATACATGTAATCATGAACATCTTTAGTACTTAGATACATGTAATCATGGACATCTTTAGTACTTAAATACATGTAATCATGGACATCTTTAATACTTAGATACATGTAATCATGGACATCTTTAATACTTAGATACATGTAATCATGGACATCTTTAACACTTAGATACATGTAATCATGGACATCTTTAATACTTAGATACATGTAATCATGGACATCTTTAATACTTTGATACATGTAATCATTGACATCTTTAATACTTAGATACATGTAATCATGGACATCTTTGGTACTTAAATACATGTAATCATGGACATCTTTAGTACTTAAATACATGTAATTATGGACATCTTTAGTACTTAAATACATGTAATTATGGACATATTAAGTACTTAAATACATGTAATTATGGACATCTTTATTACTTAAATACATGTAATCATGGACATCTTTAGTACTTAAATACATGTAATTATGGGCATATTTAGTACTTAAATACATGTAATTATGGACATCCTTAGTAGTTAAATACATGTAATTATGGACATATTTAGTACTTAAATACATGTAATTATGGACATATTTAGTACTTAAATACATGTAATCATGGACATCTTTAGTACTTAAATACATGTATTCATGGACATCTTTAGTACTTAAATACATGTAATCATGAACACTATTAGTACTCAGACACTTATAATCAAGAATATATGTAGTACTTAAATGTATATAATCATTGACATCTTTAGTACTCAAATGTATGTCATCATTAACACCATTGGTATACACAAACACATGTACTCATGATGATCATTTGTGCGAATGGGAACGCTATTATTGAAATAAATGTAATCATTATCACCATTAGTACTGAAATAAATGTAATCATGAGCACCATTCGTACATAAATAGATGTAATTATGATCGTCATTGGTGCTTAAATACATGTAATCATGATCACCATTAGTACATAAACAGATGCAATCATGAACACCATTATAACTTAAATAAATGTAATCATTGGTACAGACGAGCACCATTAGTACTTAAATAGATGAGTTGTCATGAGTACCATTACAACCTGAATACAAGCAATCATGAATATAATTAATACTTATATACATATAATACTCAGCTCCATTATAACTTGAATTCATGGAATCATTAGTCCTTTTAGTACTTAAATATATGCAATCATGGAAATCTTTAGTACTTAAATACATGTCATCATTGACATTTTTAGTACTTAAGTACATGTAATATTATCACCATTGGTACACACACGCACATATAATCATGGTGATTATTTGTACTATGTGTATCCATGGGGACGCTACTATCGAAATACTTGCAATCATGAATACCGTTAGTTCTTAAATACGCATACTCACTAGTGCTTCATATCGTGAAGGATAGTTTTATTGGTGGTAGAAGAGTATCTGGAGAAAAGCATCGAGTACAAAAAAAAACCGCTATGAGTGGAAATCGAACTCCCCCTCATAGTGAATTAATGCCGCCATGCCAATTATTTACAAATGTATGTTAGATTAACAAATATATTCAATAGATGAGTGTCACCCACGTTCGTGTGTATAATTTTAAATATTTAATTGTGTAATTGATATGGTATTAATCTATTTCGGTGTAATAATATATCCATTATTACTTGTTTGGTTTTAAAGCATGAATTAAATCTAATAAGACCAATTTTACGTTATAATATTTAGGACAATAGACCTTTAATTATATTAGACTTTAATCATCAATGTGCTAACAAATACGTGTCATTTGAGTTCAAATTGAAGATGAAAAAAAGTTTTTCATGTGAATAGGCGACACTACACCATTTTCAACTTACCTGAGGCAGGAGACATCTGTTTTTAATTGAGAGATTTGACGTCACCTCTTACTAAAATTTACAAACTCCTCACATATATAGTCAGAGAAAAACAACGATACCCTTTCGTTTTTTTTTTCTTTCATCAATCCTTTTTATTTTGTTTATGACATAATATGACATTGTGTCAAAGAAAGTGACATTTGTAACATAACAATATAAATATCAACACCTTTGAATCTATCTAATACAAAGTAATAGAACATGTTTATTATTACTTTCTTTTTCTCGCCAGGTTGAAATTTGCTACAAGATCATTTGCACATTCCTAATTTGATTCTAAGATAATACTTTTTTAATAAGGGTTGACCAACTGACTGTTATCCGGTCTGCAAGAGCAATGGAAAAGGGAAAGTCTGTCGGTATATATATGTACATCTTGTAATAAAACAGAGGGTAATGTCATATCAAACAGAAAATTCACAAGGTAGTACAACTATTACCTAGCATACACATATATATTTAGTACATAACATATGAAAATGCTCTATTTTGATTGAATTGTCAGTGTGTACTATTTTTGAACAGTACACTTGACAACGGGTGACTATACCTAGCGACGGGAACTATAGCAGTCTCAAGCAATTTCCTGCGGGGACTATGACTGTGGCATAGATTTTCCCGCGTAATCTTTGTATATTTTTGTCAAGATTTATCTCCCTTAATGAACACACTATAAGTAATGCAAACTGAAAACATATTTAAAATCACTTTAAGTTACCCAGCATTTAACTTCAGTAACTGCAATGTTACCAATAATCATCAAGAGTAATTAATTCATGGGAAAAGTTTCCCCTTCCACATATTGAACACCTACTTGTTATGTGTACCTTTCTTCTGAACAATTACAAAAAGATGTGATCTGTTGACTGTTAGTTTTTGTTATAAACGTTACATTTGTAATGCTACATCGTAATTTTGTTATTATTATTATAATGTTTAATTTGAGTGTGTTTTCTTTTATGTCTAGAACATTATGTTATATACTATCATATTATTGTATTCTCCCTCGAGGACAGTTTTCCTATAGTTTTATTTGGTGAGGCACCAGGCAAAACTACATGAGAACAATTCCCTCAGGAGTAGACATTAATAGAATAATATTATTTTCATATGAACTATACATTAATTGGATCTTTTGTTCATATTAAAGGGAAATAACTCCTACAAAAACATTGCCATTTCAAGTTGTGAGTTCTGTTTCTTCCATTGACGAGATGTACCAATATTTAAGGAATATTTGAAATTGTTGAATAGATTATACGATAGAACCTGATTTGGGTCAGTTTACTCTTAATAAACCGCGAAGCGGTTTATGAAAAGCGGAAACTGACCCTAACCAGGTTATGCAAGTATAACCTGTTCAACAATTTCAAATATTCCTTATAATTTAATTTTCACGTCAAAATTTAATGATTCCTTGATTTTAATTACGATTATTTCATGTGACTATTTGAATTTGTCGTTGGCGGATGAACACGTTGGTGACATCACAATACCAACCCAGGTTATCGAGTATAACCAAGATTTTATGCAGGCGATTAGCCAATCAGATTGAAATATTCAAATAAAATAAAATTATATATATAATCAGATGTTTGTTTTATCGTCTTTCAATTGTTTTCGGCAATACAATATCATATAACGATATCCCACGTGGGGCATGTCAGGTAACATACCATTCATCTTTATGTAGGAAGTCAATTTTGGGACAAGGTGAAGGTTAAGGTCAATTACCACACGGTTGTGGATCATGTTGTACAATATAGTAACACCGTTTACGTTTCTCTGGTTTTCACGTGTTTTCCAGTTTTGATGGACAATGAGTTTACATATAATTTAGTGTCGATTCTTTTGCACAATATACTGAGATGTTACCGTGTATTTGCAGTCAAAACTTTTCCCCCGTTTAATATATAAAATTTCTTAATTTTGAGATGGCATTATTGAAATGTGTATAACAAGTAATACCGGTAGGTGTAATGATACCTATATAAGTTTGCTGTATTGACTGATCTTTGGGTGTTTTCTCATATTTAACATGACATGGAGGTGTTTTGTCACTTATTGTGTTCCATTTTTATATGCATAATTTTATACCCCCTCGATATTACCAAATGTGCTAGATGGTTTATGTCATTTTGTAGTACGCCACTATATTGGTGGTGTTTGATATTTCAATAGATTATACATACATCAGGAGTAAGACTGGTTTTGATCTTACAGTTACAGGAAAGTAGTATAAGAAAAACAAAGAAAAACAATGGTCACACTTCTGATCCGGGGACCTCACTTACCACAGGCATTTTATTTCACACATCTCCATAATAATGAATATGTTATATTTGTAGACGATGTTTTGTGTCCAGTGTTTTCAATAACATTTTCAATAGCAGGAAAAATATTTTGAATAGGGGGAAACACATTTATGGCGAGTGGTCTGGGGGCCGCTTAAGGCCGCCAGCGGGTCCAGGACAGCGCCCTGGTAGGGGGACCAGGGGGGCAAAACCCCCCCGGCCGAAAACGAAAATTAGCAATTTCAGGCCATTTTTCTTGGCCTCTAAATCATATGATTCATCCTTTTCAATTGTTTAAATCAGTCTTTAATAATTTAAAAAATGACCAATTTGATGAATCATATTGAAAATTTCCTTTGAAAAACCACAAACCCTGCACACATTTTTTCTTTTAGTGTTGCATTTCAATTTGTATACATTTTACAGCCTTGTATATATGTATTTGTGTGTTTAGTGTTGAATTACTTGTAAATATATTTATAGCCTTGTATGTATTTCTGTACCTACATTGTAACCTGCTTTGAAAACTTTCTTAATACAGCTTTTTTAACTATAACCTCTCTGCTATAATTTCCATTTCTTTAATATCATGCTTTCACCAATAAAATTCAATATAAAAGTGCAATTCCAGAAGATAATATATCACTACCAAAACTCACAATTTACTTTTGTTTAATCTACAAGTTTGTTTTTATCTATTAAAATTTTCATTTTGAAAATTCAATTTCTCAATGATAGTGAATTTGCTTAAAATTACTTCCTGAAAAGGAGGGAAATATTATTTTCTGGAATTACATTTTGTACCCTATATTGATGCTTCTGCATGTTTGTTGTATAATATGCACCTCTTGGTCCTTAGTCACTCACTGTTTAATGCTAGTTGGCTTTGTAACATATAAGCATGGTGAACAGTTTTATACATGTCTGTGTGGACCATTAACCAGGCTCTATTATATTTTTAGTATAGTATAACCTGGGGGTTCCAACTAGAGCAACATACATACATGTTTTTTGAATAAAGATTTTTATTAACATCAGCATATATTAACCAAAAATTAATAACAAAGGCATTGGCACAATTAAAATGAAACAGAAAGGAAACAAAAAGTATTGGATTTTGCAAGATGTAATTAGTGCTAATCAAAACTGAGATTCAAAAATGAAACTGTACTGGGTGCATTATAAATAAAATATAATATAAAAATCAATGGTACAGTATATTACCAACAAATAAAAATGACTAGAATATGAAATGAAACTTGATTGGGTGCATTGTATATAAAATAAAAAAAATATAAAAATCAAAGGTATATTACCAACAAATAAAAAAATGACTAGAATATAATATTGAGAAGAGTTAAACTTTGAAAGTTAAACATAATCACAAAAAGTGAAAAGACAGGAAAGTGTTTGCAGTATTTCATAGCTGGATGATTGATTATGAATTGAAGATGAGTGTTATGATTTCCAGGATGAGCTTTTTAATTTTGAACAAATATTGAGAATGTTACGAAATAACTGAATGCCTAAAAAATTATTCTTGAAGTAATCATGTTAAACAAATAAATGAGTTTTAATGGCGATGCGGAATGTATGTGGTGGCATTTTAGGTTTTTATTCGGTCAGGTTCGGTCAGACAGTTTTTTTTAAACTGCCTGACCGAATGTGAGACAAGTTGTCTTGGATTTTCGATATGTCTGAGCTAGTCAATAATCAATCGTAATCAATCATGGCTGCTGAAGTTGTTAAACATCTTCACATCTCAAAAGCGTAAAGGGGAACGCAAGGATGATAAGCATGAGGACAAAATGAAATATGGAAAAAACAGTAGAAAACAGGATTTTATTCCAACATGGCTAAAAGAATATGTCATACAATGTATTTCATGAATAAAGAAAAATATTTTTCCTACCTACATGTAAAAAAAAAAATGTACCTACCCAGTCAAAAAATGGTGGGCCAGAGAAGGGCAAACAAACATATTTTTTAGCTTGGTCTTAGATACAAATTTTTCATGAATAATCTAGATTTTGAAACACAGCAACACACTACAATTATGGTGTAATAATTGGAGAAACCTGAAGAACTTTAACTCAACACGTTACACCCCAAAATATTTTGTGCAAAAATTTTCAGTATTTTTCAATTACAAAAGTTGACTTTTGAAACTTTAATTTAGGCATCAGGAAAAGCCTAGAATGCAGGATTTTTAATCATTTACCCCAGACCCCCTGTCGTAGTTGGCACCTCGCAAGCGAGGTGCGGCTTGCTGGACAAGTTCCTGTCATAATGGGCAAGTCAATTTGTTTTCTTACTTGCCCTTTGGGCAACTGCCTTTAAAAACTTAATTCTAACAACCCTGTATAAATAGAAAGGCCTGCTTGGGGTAAGATAACTGATACATCACAGTCTAACAAACACTTTTCATTTTTTGTAACATGTGACACCTGATTGTGTTTTAGCTGAAAGAAAAGTTCTTGCTAAAAAGTGTAAAAAAATCTTTGAATGGCAATTCCTGATAAAACGTTTTGGATAGTGTATGTAAGTAAGAAAAGTAAGTAAATTCTATTGAAAGTCAGCACATACAATACATTTAACATATAACAGCTACATGTACATGAAGCTCTTAAAACAGACGATAGGAGATATTTTGATGTCTCTGTGGAGTAACAGTTCATAAACCTTTATATTTCTTACAGTTTGATGAGTTAGCCTAAAAACTATCAAATTTCTATTCAAGTGTTAATTTTATTGAACTAATATTAAATAAACCAAAATATTTTTTACACTTGGCCTATAAGCTATCAAATTTCTGTCCAAGTGTCAATTTTATTGAACTACATGTAATAAGAAATCTAGGTGTTAAGTTAGAAAATGCCCTTATCTGATAAAGGTAACCAGGGTTTATCATGAAAGACACTCATCTTAATATTATATAAGTCTGACTTTACAACCCATCTGCTATTTCCCTATATATGTAACACATAATTTAAATAATATATAAATTTATAACGTTTCAAGAAAAACTCAAGAAAAACGTTTAAAAAAATTATCTTTATTAAATGCATCCATTCCATATTGCCAACAGCTGCATCCATCAAAAATCTTCAGTTGATTGCTACAAACATTTGTTGTAAAATGTTACATGACTAATGAACAGTTACATGTTTGTTTTACTTTGATATCCAATACACAGATGCTCAATTATAGAATCAAGGGAGACAATTCATTCAATTGTGGTTTAGGGTTAGGGTGTTTAATATAAAAATAAATTCAAGAATTTTATTCAGACCAGTAAATTCAAATTTTCATTTTGAGGACTGCCTTCAACAATATTTCAATTATACCATGGCAGTCAGTTTTATTGGTGGAGGAAACTGGAGTACATGGAGAAAACCACAGACCTGCCGCAAGTCACTGACCAACTTAATCACATAATGTTGACTTGTATCAAGATTACCTCGGCATGAGCGTGATTCGAACTCACAACTTTAGTGGTGATAGGCAATGATTGCATAGGTAGTTGTAAATCCAACTACCATAGGATCATGACCCCTACACCCTTTCTGGCAAGAACAATCAAAGATATTTGAACCTGATAAAAATCTGATGATAATCTTATAGCAAATGGATAAACAATAATAAAACCTGCACATATGCTGCACTTCTACTGAATGTGCTGTACAGTGTGAGAGATGATTTGTTCTTTGATAGTATTTACTAAGAATGAGCCCTTTAATTGAGGAAGGAAATGGAGTATCATAAAACAATTCTTGGTAAATTTCTTGTTCAAAATATGGGACCATAAAATTCTTCATCATTTTGATACTTTCGGCACCTCAGAAAACTGGGTTTGAAAAATCATGACTAAAAATATGACGCCACCGATAGTGAGAAAAAAAAGAGAGAGCATACAACACTTGACATTTTTTAGGGGTTTTCCAACCCTCTAACTTGGGATGAACAATTTTTTTAATTTGGGCAGGAAAAGTAGTTCTGAATTCATGACAGATATACCAGCGTTTATCCTTTTTTTTCTTTTTTTTTTAAATTTAATTCAATTAAAACATTAACTTGAATAAAAAACACCCTAAAAGATTTTTGTAAAATTAAATTCACCATATTATACAATACATTTAACATGTAAATGTGGTAAAGTTTAGGGAGTTGTAAAACATGGTATTATTATTATGTCATTGTTGTAACTTGCACCCATTGAATCCCATGCTGAGTGATGGCTGTTTGAAATAAAATTTCAGTATTAATCTATCAGCAAATTGGATATTTTAAATGTACTGCAGTGTCTGACTATATATATGGGCTTGTAAAACCTGTCAAGCAAAACTTTATAAACATGACAAGGCCAAAAAAAATATATGTGTGTTTCCCTACATGTACATCTACCCTGGGACAGTATAATAGTCCCAGATCTACCCTATTTTTTGCTCTCAAAAATGCTGACCCTATCATTTGTATGGTCATTTTGGCTCAAGCACCGTTAAACTTTGGATTTCTTCCCCATTAACTTAATGTAAAAATATTTTGAAAAAACAAATTCCCTACCTACCTACCCTATTTTTAGGGATGAAACCCTAAACACGCATACATTTTGTAAACAATTTTTTTTGGCCTAACAATTCATTTCTATAATAATTCTGTTTTCTTATTAAACGTTGAGGACAAGATACATATAATGGTGTTTTTATATCTGTATTGGTCATTATCACAATGTATAAGTAGATTTACGGTATATTAAGTGTGTTAAATACTTATTACCTGTCATGCTGAGCTTACCTTGTGTTTTTTATCTGGGTCATACGGCAATGCTAACCAAGGCATTGTACCGAAATATTCCTTAAAACTAGCTTCATCTCTATCCCAACTCACAAATATTATTTCAAATTTAACACTATCCTTTTTCTGTTTTTCATTATTATAAAATTCAATTAGTTTTGGTGTAAAACCCCGACAAGGAGGACACCAGTGTGCCGAAAAATAAATTCCAATCACAGAATCCTTTCCACAAAGTGACTCAACACGAATTTCCTCTACTGTGTCACCTGACAATCTAATAACAGTTTCTCCGATTAGATTTTGCAGTCTTTTAGCCATTTTATACGTTATTCAACAGACAACACAAGTCTGACACCGTCTCACCGGCAGCTTGTCTGTGTTGTTTTCAAATCACAAGCATGTGCGCTTTCTGATATAAATAGAATTGATCTGTGACGCAATTTGGCGCCAAATTGTGAAACTGAAAGTAGGATTGTCCAGTATATACAAAAAAAAATGTATAGTGGGGGGAAGGGATTGATGAATCGTGACCTTTACATGAGAATATTTTTCGAGATCATTTCGGAAAAGATTACAAACAAAACATACAAAATATCGCCACAAACATGTAATCAGACATATTAAAAAAAAACTCCGCATTGATCGACACACAACTCGAAGATCAACATGTTTAAAATGCAATAATCAGAGATATGAGGGGGCTGTGACAAGGGGAGATATCCCCGGATTTAGGAGGAGGGTCCGATAATTTTTCTACGTCAATATAAGAATGGATGGGGATTTTTTGGGTATAGTATCAGATGAGGTAAACTGCCGGGAATCAAGAAGATATTGAGGTAACAAGTTGAAAAAATGAAGAGCAAAAAAAAAAATAAGAGTAGGAGTATTTAGAAACGGGAAAGGGGGCGGGGGGGGGGTCATTTAAAGGTAGATACAGACGAGCCGCAGGAATGGATCGGCCTTTTCAGCTTTCAAATATATGATTCGGACGTAAATTTTCTACGTCAATATAAGAATGGATGGGGATTTTTTTAGCTATGACATCACATGGTCTTATTTCTACATGCCCATTTCGCTTTTTTTGTTATTGCCAAGACACATTCTTCTATAATTATGTTATATATGTAAGTTAACATGATAAGGTGTAAATATAATTGTGTTTGTTTTCGATTTCAGTCTAAAAAAATGAAAGGGTCAGTCACTCACCAATAACCGAATAATATAGTAATGGGTATGGTTTTCATGCTGATGGTATATCTGAAATGGGGGAGGGGGGTTAAGATCCAGCGACATCACCATGCGAATTCTTACCTTAAGTAACCCTCGTGACTTCGGGTCATAGTACGGGATCCGAAAATGACCTCCTGTCGATAATATTCCCTCAGTCACATTTCTTCGAGGGAGATATTTGTCCAGGAGCTATGACACCAAGGACATCATATTTGTCTCATATCTAAGTCACCAGGGACAGCGTATTTATTAAGGGGCTACGTCATCAAAGCATATTTGTCTCGGAGATACATTTCTATGTCATTAGATAGAGAAAGCATATTTGTTCCGGAGCTATGTCAATATTTGACTAGGATCTACATGTATATATGTCATCAGGGACAACATATTTGACTAGGAGATATGTCACGTGGAACCACATATTTGTCTAGGAGCTATGTCATCCGAAAACACATATTTTACTAGGAGCTATGTCATTAGGGACAACATATTTGCTTCGGAGCTATGCCATTAGTGACAACATATTTTTCTAGGAGCTATGTCATCAGGGACAACATATAGGCCCTATATGTTGTCTCTGATGACATATAAGGAGCTATGTCATCAAGGACATCATATTTTTCTCGGAGCTATGTCATTAGAGTCGACACATTTTCTCGGAGATATGTCATCAGGGACAACCTATTTGCCGTGAAGGTAGTACAAACTTAGGTATATGGTCAGGAATTAAGCACTGACCACGTTTTCGGGTTCTCTCTTTTCTATATCTGGTCATAGTGTTCTCTTAGATATAATATGTCATAATCAATTGTAATCTCTCAATATACTAATGGTTCTCTATTTTCAGATCCATAAAGAAACTATCAGTATCGGATTATCTATTAGGCACATTATTAGACACTGTGTCTAGAGCTTACGAAAATGAAGAATTACCCGAAATGTAGTATGTTGTCTGGTGCATTTGATTTTTATTCTATATAAAACAAAAAATGACAAATAAGTGCATAGGGCCTACAAGTGCACTTACCCGGCCCTAGATTATTCGTGATAAAATGATAGAAGGATTTTTTTTAAATAAATGCTAGAAAATAACGAAGGTTTAAAGTTCTTGAACGTCTTACTGGTGCAATCTTTAAGATCGAATGTGTCCAGAGCAGGGGGATCTAAATACTCTAAAATTAGAATTTACCGCTTCGTCGCAAAGCTCACATCGTTAACGAGTAAAATTACAGACGGGTTTGTTCTAATTCGGGATAGTGGATATAGTAAAGTCATTCCTACATGTGTACTGTTGTTTCAGTTATGTAGCACTGTACAACTACAACTCAACATGCTGGTCTAGTACAGAGCAGACAAAATCATCATCATCATCATCATCATCATCATCATCATCTCAAAATACAAAAGAATCTGGTCTCGACACGATATAACAGAAAAAATGTTCACTTGTTGCTGAACAGCAACAGCCACTCGCTTAGGAAGTCTCGACACGATATAACAGAAAAAATGTTCACTTGTCGCTAAACAGCAACAGTCACTCGCTTAGGAAGTCTCGACACGATATAACAGAAAAAATGTTCCTTGTCGCTAAACAGCAACAGCCACTCGCTTAGGAAGTCTCGACACGATAGAACAGAAAAAAATTTCACTTGTAGCTAAACAGCAACAGTCACTCGCTTAGGAAGTCTCGACACGATATAACAGAAAAAATGTTCCTTGTCGCTAAACAGCAACAGCCACTCGCTTAGGAAGTCTCGACACGATATAACAGAAAAAATGTTCACTTGTCGCTATACAGCAACAGCCACTCGCTTAGGAAGTCTCGACACGATATAACAGAAAAAATGTTTACTTGTCGCTAAACAACAACAGTCACTCGCTTAGGAAGTCTCGACACGATATAACAGAAAAAATGTTCACTTCTCGCTAAACAACAACTGTCACTCGCTTAGGAAGTCTCGACACGATATAACAGAAAAAATGTTTACTTGTCGCTAAACAACAACAGCCACTCGCTTATGAAGTCTCGACACGATATAACAGAAAAAATGTTCACTTGTCGCTAAACAGCAACAGCCACTCGCTTAGGAAGTATCGACACGATATAACAGAAAAAATGTTCACTTGTCGCTAAACAGCAACATCCACTCGCTTAGGAAGTATCGACACGATATAACAGAAAAAAAATGTTCACTTGTCGCTAAACAGCAACAGTCACTCGCTTAGGAAGTATCGACACGATATAACAGAAAAAATGTTCACTTGTCGCTAAACAACAACAGTCACTCGCTTAGGAAGTATCGACACGATATAACAGAAAAAATGTTCACTTGTCGCTAAACAACAACAGTCACTCGCTTAGGAAGTCTCGACACGATATAACAGAAAAAATGTTCACTTGTCGCTAAACAGCAACAGCCACTCGCTTAGGAAGTCTCGACACGATATAACAGAACAAATGTTCACTTGTCGCTAAACAGCAACAGTCACTCGCTTAGGAAGT
>MJUT01028988.1:371993-386623 GCA_002080005.1 Gigantidas platifrons | reverse complement strand
TTTTTTTTATTAAGTTATTTTGTGAATCTAATGGACTTGGTAATGACTCTGGTAGAGAATCAGATACACCAGCTTGGCTTGTATCGAACGATTTTGTGGATGAAGCATCCTTAGGCTTGAAGTAAAAATCTAGTTTCTTCATGTCAAACTTTGAATGTTGACCATGCTCAACTTCGGGAAATTATAAATACCGGAACAAAAATCCGTCATCGTAAAAGCAATCTTCGGAATAAAGGTCAATATCATCTTTCTTCAGAAAAACACGTTATAATGATTATTAATTATACTGAAAAAGTGGGGTTCTTCCCATGTCAGTAATAATATTTTTAGTGCAAGTAAAAAAACATTTTTTTGTTGTTGCCGAAATGATGTGCAAGCAATTGATTTTTTGCGTAAGGGCAGCTACGCGCCTGTTTTGCATAAAAAATGGGGGTGTACGCCACAATAAAAGTAACAGAAAGGTCAAAAGGAGGGTTTTCAAGACTACTGATGGATCACTATATGATTGCACTCGAAAACACAACTTTTCTCGACTGTTTCAAATCATTTGCCATGCTGCTGCCACGTGGCCTTGTCACTATCCACGTAAATATACTATCAATGCATAAACCTTGTCACTATCCACGTAAATATACTATCAATGCATAAACATGTGTCTATGCATTGATAGTATATTTACGTGGATAGTGACAACACTGTTAATTTCTCATGTTTAATTAATAAAACTATTAATTACAGAATACAGTTCTAAATTGTCTTTATTGACACTAAAAACTGTGTTTTGCACATCTTCAGGCTATCAAGTGAGTACTGAAAAAAATACTGAAAGCATTCTTAGGTTGTTTGATTTTTTGGTTTGTTTTTTATTTTCCTCCCTCCCTCCTAGGTTTTGATACCCTACCTTGATGTTAAACGTAGAATTAATTTAGGACGGCCTAATACATTCAAAAGTATATATAATTACCTTTGCATGGCCTTCTTCAGGTGACCACCACAGTCTATGCCACCTATCTTTGCCACTGTGGATTCATGAAAACAAATTTAATAGTATGCAAAACATGTAAAAATGCAATTCATATTTGACACTTACAGATATGAACATTTATCAGGTTCTAAGGAGCCCAACAATATCTTTAAAAAATTCTTGAACTTTACTAAAAATGTCTAAAACATGACTAGTGAAACACCTTAAAATCATTAATCATTGTAAAACTACCAATTAGCACATTTTGCAAAGAACTGCATACTGAAGTCTTTGCTAAAAAACAGTTTTAACTTATGTCCACTCACATTTGTAGTATTAAAAAGAATGGAAATGGAATAATCTCCTCAATATCGTTCTTCACTAAACTAGTCAGTCTACAAATAAAAAAAATCTGTATATAAAGAACAATTTTAACCATTGTAGCCTATCACCGCTACAGATCGAGTTTGCGCTTGCTGTGTATGCTTACAAAAAAGGGTGCATTCGACATGTTTGTGATAAAGTTAACCAGTTACTTGCTCAATGTTGGTGGTTCTCACCAGGCACACCGGCTTCCTGCACCACTAAAACTTGTTGTCACAATACATGTATAACTGAAAAATTGTTGAAAGTGACGTAAAGCCCCAATGGCAATTCAAACAAAAAATATCAATTTAAACCTTATTAAATAAATTATTATGCCAGCATAAACGTGTTCGTTGGATCATCACCATTGAAAAATAAAAAGAAATTTTATATAATTTTTTCTCTCTTTGAAATCTAAATTTTAGGTGTACATGTTCCAGACCATATGCGTATTTGGACCGGACCGTATGCGTATTTGTTCAAAATACCTATACGGTCGGACCATACGCGTACGGTCTTCCTAGTTTTAAGAGATTATAGAGGCTTCAAAAATATTTTATAGATCAACGTTATTCGAATATAAAATATATTAAAAAAAAGTTAATTATCGCAGTTGTACAATTTAGAAATAAGTATAATTTAATCTATTACAAACTTACATGTCCTGAATTTAGCATGTTCGTAATAAGTGAATTCTGCTCACTCGCAGTTAACAAAATAGTTTGAAATTGAATAAAGTTTTTAAAGTAATCGCCAGTAAACAGAATGTGGGAAGAAACATTTGACGCATATTTAGGTGGAATACATGTTTGACACAGACGGAGACTTACAGACTGGAACTGAGACCGACTAACAGACAGAAACTGAGACCGACTCACAGACAGAAACCGAAACTAACTCGCAGACAGAAATCGAGACGGATTCACATACCGATGAACAGCCAGGTTCACAGACACGAACTGTAACTGACGCACAAATATATTGAGCCTGGCAGTCCCGCGGGGATTCGATGGTCGACTTGGCTGCTCACAGACTAACGTGTTTTCCGTTATGGCTGACGTACATGTACAACCGACCCGAAAACGAAGACGAACTGAAACGACCGAAATATATACTGAGACTTACGATGTTACAGATTACAGACATATACAGGATGAACTCATGGCAGTTGATGACTTTATGGTACTGAACGACATTATAGTTGACCCTACTGACGACAGAAACTGTACCGTGAAAACAGACGACGGACAAATTATAACTCACGACAGGATAAGACAGATGTTGGACAGAAATTATAAAAAAATCTGTTGAAAATACGATGAGAAAATATAAGAAAGTGTCAAAGTCCAATGCAAAAATTGAAAAAGGTAGTTTTGTAACTGCAAGAATACCTATTGTTGATGGGGCATCTGGTGATCTACCACGATTATTGTTTAGGGTTGATGATATTATTGGTAAAGATGCAAGTTTTTACAAATTATCATGTGAATTTGATGTGTTAAATTCATGTTATGATACAAAATGTATGGGTGATATAGAACTTTTGACACGTAAGGTTGAAACTTCGCATTGGAAAAAAGAAGAAATTTCTCTGCATGCTGCTGCAAAACAAGCAAGTTTTTCTCTTGCAAGCAAAAGATGTAAATACAAGGGAACATGCATGAACAAAACATGTAAGTGTAGAAAGTCCGGCGTTCCTTGTAGCAGCAAGTGTCACTCTGGGCGTGCATGCGAAAATGTGATTCAGGTAGACAATTAAAATTGCATTATAGTTCAAAAACTGTTTACTTTTCATGAGGTGATGGTGTTTTGCTTAAAGTAATAATAATTATGATAAATGTAATTTGTAAAACTCAATAAAAGTTTATGATATAATGTTAATATTGAAAAAACCCATATGGTCTAAATACCCGTATGGTCCAGCTCGTACTAGACCGTATGAGTATACTCATACGGTCGGACCATACGCGTGTGGTCGGACCGTACGAGTATACTCATACGGTCCGGACCGTACGCGTACGGTCCAAATACGCGTATGGTCTGGAACATACATACATGTAGATTGTATTTTACTAGAGCACAAGTGTATATTTTTTATTTATAATGTAACTAGTAATGAACCATTACATTTATACCCTTCCACTCTAATAGTGTGGTTAAAAAAGAAAACATCAAACATCAAAGACCATACAACTCCTGACAAATATGACATCATAAAAATCAAATTTGTCCTCCACTAACTACAAATGTACTGTCATTCTCTATCCAGAGTTGTCGTTCCTGCTACGCTACACAACATGTTGTGTAGCGTGGCAGGAACGACAACTCTGGATAGAGAATGATGTACTGTCAGTAAATACAAGTGAAATTTGAAAAGGATTGGTGTAGCAGTTTAAAATCAGATATTGCCATGTTGTTCATAGCTGCCATTAGGGAACAGAGAGACAGACTTTAGGTCACTCAAATGTTCCTGCAGACAATGGAGTCTGCACCATGTCAAAGCAGTAGTCTTCTCTTGTGTAGGTTTATTGTTTGGAATGCTATAACCTTTAATACCAACTTATTTGTTTCTGTAAATCAAAATTAAATGTAGTGATTAGTTTTCAAGTAGTGTTTTTTTTGGGGGGGGGGGGGGTACCATTTATTAGATTATTTCATTGGGGGTGGTCATACAATTGAATGTTTGTGTGTATGTCACACATGAATTTCCAACAGTACTTAAAATATAAAAGTAAGTCTGTTATCAAATAAATAACGGCTGTCATTCTTATAAAATCAGTGATAGTGTGCAATACCAGCAGGATGTCTAATTTATCATAATTTATCAAGTGGCAGATAATCTGACCACTCCTTAGCACACAATATATTATGTTCATTATCCAAAAAATTTACATTTTATATAAGAATTTACAACCAATTATTTTTAGATTAATTTTGTCTGTATGACCACAGAGAGAAACATATTTCTAGTCTACACAGTAATTTGACCAACCCATGGATCTTCTAACAAATACAAGGATTTTATCAATCTGGTTTCTTTGATTGCTAGCAAACTGAAGATGTTTACTACTTTTTACATGTGTTTGTCAAAGAGAATTCCTGAAATATTTAGCTGTAAAATCCTTCTTACAGCTGTTGATATTGTGGCTTTAATTCTCATGAATATACCCACCAATTAATTATTTTTAAAATATATAATGGCTGCACATTCAATAGCAATATGAACTATCCGGATAATTTATTTTCCTGTAGCTATATATATATGTAGTAAAACTTTGGTATTTTCAGTCAAAATTATGAGGAAACAGGTCGAATATATAACCGTTCCCTGTTGCAAACGTCCATGCAATTTGCCAAGAGTTACAACAAATAATGTTTAACGCTACAATTAAGATTACGTACCTGTTTGTTTGAAAATAGTAATACACACAATCTCTTTGTCTTTGTCTTCGTTTGACCATGCAGCAGATGAGCGGGAAACTGAATGCGCGTGCTGAGTGGTCAGATAGCACGTGATCAACGGTTGAATCACATTTCTCCAACATAGATCGATAACATGTGATCAACGGTTGCATCATATTTCACTAACATCAGAGACGTATATATATAACACATGTAATTATACGAGATCAAATAATTTCAGTGAAGTTTCAACATAATCTAAATTCAACGTTGAAACAACGTTACAATACGACGATTCCGAGATAAGACGTTCTCCTGACTTGGAGGAAGAATTCGTACCACCGATCACGTGACTTCATAAAAAATCTAGGCATTTTTAGCAGTAGACACTGCATGTAGAAATGCATTGGGGAAAACGATCTCAAAAGTCATCCAACAAATATTGGTGCGTGGTTCCGGGGTGTATATCTGACAGCATGAAGAAACCCAATCTGGAAAAATATGTAACATTTATCCCATTTCCGACAAAGTTGAAAGACCACAGGCCATTTTGAACTACAGATGCCTAGATTTTAGTCACGTGGTGATGGAAGTCACATGATGGTATTATCTGAATACCAGTATCCCGGAACTGACGTATTACAACGGTGAAATACCAACGTTGAATCAATGTTGAATAGGAGTTGATCAACGTCTAAACCTAAATTCAACATAGATTCAACGTTGATTCAACGGTGTGTGCCCGCTGGGAAAGGGCGATCTACAAAACGTACACACAGAACTAAAGATCGAATAACACAAACTCCACTAAAAACCGGGTGTGAACTCAGGTGCTTCATTAGTGGCACACGTCGCGTCAATCTAGTTACAAATTGGTAACTATTGCTTGTTCATTAAGCACGCAGTATTAAGCAGTAAGAACAAAACTTAGATAGCACTCGGAGTCGGGATATGTCTACGTGTGGACTGTTTTTTTCAGTGAACAAGCAGCACTATAAAATACATTTTAGAAGGATGGTCTAGTACAAAGCAAACATTATCACAAAAATAACTCGCCATTGTTTTGACAAGTTGTTTTTTTTTACGTCAAACAACAACCGCTTACTCGCCCCCGTCAAGCTAGACAAACAGTGTATCAAAGCTTACGACATAGCAGTGATGTATCTTGCCATGCGAATCCCATTACAAGGCAACATAATCATTGACATCACTTCATCTAGTTTAGACAAAAAGTGTTCAAACCTTTCATGAATGTATTATATTTATTATATTTATCTCTAATACCAGCACATTAAAAATTGAATTATATCTATCTATTTTCATACAAAGTTAATTAAAAAAAAACATTCAGTCAGTCTCCTGTGTGTTTGAGAGGTTCGTGTTTCTCGATGTTTAGTTTTCTTTGTAGTGTTTTGTAGATCGTTGTTTGTCCTTTTGTCCCTTTTATTTTGCCATTGTATTGACCGTCTTTCTTCGATTTACGGAATTTGATCACTCCTCTGGTAGACTTCTTTTCATGTTGTCTGAAATCAATATTGTGTTCATACTTAAAAAGAGGACATCTTAAACTCAAACACCTTTTCAAACTATGATATACACTTATTATTTCTATTATAAATATCATCACAACACACGGTTTATCTACTCATCCTCTAAACGCCACATCCCCTCATAGTAATATTCCTACTATGTATTTGAACCCAAATTACAAATTTTCACTTCATATAAGCCTCGAGCAATCATTTCCATTCTTCTACGAAGAGCTTAAAGATACCTAAGGGGTAACCAAAATCCGCAACATCTAACAAGCGTCTCTTGACCTCGATCAAAAAACATGTTATGAACTTTAGCAATAAAGTCTAGTAAATGTTTTTCAATGTAGAGTGTAAAACACTGCGATGGAGCACTGGATAACTTGATCTTCATTGCAGGATTAAGCCAGCTTACAATTATGATATAAACATTAGAGAATATCGAAGGAGCAATCAAAAATGAACACCACTATGCGCAAGCAAACACAAATAACGTAAATAAGACATGAACCCTCCTACAAACAACTGGAGGTAAAGACGAACCGAACATCGTTTTTATGTGGAAATCTTAACGGACAACACAACACGTAACTCAGAACGTAAATTACATTTTTATACTTCGAACACTCCCTACTTTTCTTTGCAATTACATAATTGCATTGAAGTCATCAAAAAAATATTGTGATATCGCAGAAAAGAATCAATTGTCCAATCAAAATATTAAATAAAATACATATACAGTGAGAACAACGATATGTAGAATGACGTTCAGATCTTAAAGAATGCTGGTTACTTAACAGTAGTTATTGTGACCACTATTCCATATTTTATTTATTCCATTTAGGCAAAATTCAGTGGTTGCTACGAAGAGACATATTACAGCACTAAACCAAAACAATTGGAGGGGGTTAGGGTCATGGTGTTTAATGTCACTTTCAACGATATTTCATTCATTCATATCGTAGTGGTCAGATTTATTGGTGGAGGAAACATAGAATACCCGGAGAAAATCAGCGACCGAATAGTGCAATTTTGTAACAAGAGTAACACAGTGGACGCCACAAGTGGACCAGGAACTGCTTAACCATCCCGGACCACATGTGTTCACCTCTGGTTTCTAGTATGATTCATATTGCTCGATCTTTCAATTTCTCTGTAGTGTTTTGTAGATCATTGTTTGTCTTTATGTACTTGTTCTTTAGGTCATTTTATTGTCTGTCCTTCATTAGTTCTCTGTGTAGTGTTTTGTAGATCATTGTTTGTCTTTATGTACTTGTTCTTTAGGTTATTGTATTGTCTGTCCTTCATTAGTTCTCTGTGTAGTGTTTTGTAGATCATTGTTTGTCTTTATGTACTTTTTCTTTAGGTTATTGTATTGTCTGTCCTTCATTAGTTCTCTGTGTAGTGTTTTGTAGATCATTGTTTGTCTTTATGTACTTTTTCTTTAGGTTATTGTATTGTCTGTCCTTCATTAGTTCTCTGTGTAGTGTTTTGTAGATCATTGTTTGTCTTTATGTGCTTTTTCTTTAGGTTATTGTATTGTCTGTCCTTCATTAGTTCTCTGTGTAGTGTTTTGTAGATCATTGTTTGTCTTTATGTGGTTTTTCTTTAGGTCATTGTATTGTCTGTCCTTCATTAGTTTTCTGTGTAGTGTTTTGTAGATCATTGTTTGTCTTTATGTGGTTTTTCCTTAGGTCATTGTATTGTCTGTCCTTCATTAGTTCTCTGTGTAGTGTTTTGTAGATCATTGTTTGTCTTTATGTACTTGTTCTTTTGTCATTGTATTGTCTGTCCTTCATTAGTTTTCTGTGTAATGTTTTGTAGATCATTGTTTGTCTGTTTGTCCTTTTTCTTTAGGTCATTGTGTTGTCTGTCCTTCCTCGATATATTCGGCTTCTGATTATCCCTCTGGTATCTTTAAACTTTTTTTTTTAATCTTTTTGGTGTTAAAGAGAAAGTAAATAAGTAAGTAAATAATTTCTTTATTTCAGGAGGGTAACACGGTTAGCAATAATAAAAGCTAATCTTCTCCGAGACCCTCAGATAAACACACAATAATAAGCTGATGATAAAACGCACAAAAACAATAAAAATACACACACACACATACATGTGTATACCTGTTTATATCCTTAATGTATACAAGTGTACAATTTCCTCGTTTCGTAATTCAATATTCCATACATTTCTTTTTTGAAAAATTCTTATTTTCCGGAAAATATTATTTAACTATGTTGTGAAATCATTCGATCTGAACAGGTACATGTAGCATATGTATCGCACAAATATTTCCGTGTACAGTTGTTTATACAATTAAACACTTTTATGACAGGATATTTTACAATATAAAAGTAACCAAAGAAGTTACATGTAATATGATAATTACTACAATTAATTAGATAAATACACAAGGATTTGTCAGAGGAAGTTATTCACTTTGAAAGGAGAAAGCAGATTTAGGTTAAGTTTATTGTATTGTTATATAATGATATGATATGTATGTCATCTAGTGTGTGTATTCTGTTATTATCAATATGGACTGTGTGGATAACATGTTCCCATTGATCACAAATAGGAAGATACGTAAAACAAGAGATTAACGATTTATTTATCAGTTATACAAATTTAACAATACACAGATTCTGACGACATGGAGTGGACCAGCTTCTTTGTCATTTCTGCTATTGTTACTACGTTTTGTATGTCTTTAGGACCAGTACTGTATCGGCATTATTACTATGGCAACGACACTGATACCATTATACATGTTAAAGAGTTCAGACCGAATCCTCGAATGAGGGTAGTATGTGGAAATGTAGACTCTATAAAGTGTGATATCTGTACTGTATTTGTTGATGGACTACGTACATTGGTGGGTAGACAGGCACCAGAGAAAGATATTATTGACTTTTCCATTGAAGTATGTGAATTATTTAAGATCGAGGACCATAGAGTCTGCCAGGGAATTGTTCATATGTTTAAGGTAGGTAAATTAGTTGATTGATTGATTTATTGGTGTTTAACGCCAAATTTAGCAACATCACAGCTATATTGTGGCGTGCAAAGTAGTAAAA
Source organism: Gigantidas platifrons (assembly GCA_002080005.1). Lineage (NCBI taxonomy): Eukaryota > Metazoa > Mollusca > Bivalvia > Mytilida > Modiolidae > Gigantidas > Gigantidas platifrons. Next base: position 377,285 of record MJUT01028988.1, on the reverse strand, counting down.
AAGGATATGGATGTAAATGGACATGAGAGATAATCCAACATTACACACAGATTAAAGTAAAGGAACAGCACCCCTATTGTTGCTCCATATTTCAGTCACAATCCGCCAAATCTGTGTATTTCTGGTAACATTGTTTTTAAATTTATCTTTTGTACTGAATTCATTAATAAAACTTGCTTATCCCCGCCACTTTTATTGAAGTGCCTGTAGCAAGCCAGGAAAGTCAGTCGTCATTCATATGCATGTTAGGGGTATCGACTTTGGAACTGTTCCGATAGTGATCTAGTATATAGTTTGTTTTTCACTTAATTACCTTAATTGTGTTTTTGTAAGGGATCAATTAATTAGGATTATTACTCAAAGTCCTTTCAGATGAAGAACAACAACTAGAATATTATTAATCAAATTCATTATGTCAAATACAATTTCAATGACTTTATTTGCGTCAACTTCCTTCATATGAATCATGTTGCAAAATGACAAAGATAACAATTAAATTTAATACATAAACATGATATAAGGAACTAAAATAGATAGGCATATTGTAATTACTGGTTTATTCACCTGTTATAAGTACATTGTAAGTACCTACTCAAATCTTTACTTAATCATAGATTCTAAAGTACCCCTCTAAACGATGTGTAAATGTCAAAAACAAAATCGTTATAAATCAAATAAAATCAAATATTTTTATATCCCATTAACGGTCCATATAGAGGTAAATGAGTATACATAGTAAGACATTGAGAACAAATAGCAGTGAAGTAAAAAGATGCAAGATATTACATTGTAACATGTAAAGTATATATTACATGCACTCTACAGTACATTATATCAAGTCCATATCTGATCTACAAATGTCAAGGAAAGAACTTAAATGTGACTGGAATTAGAAGTCTTTATGCTCTGAGTTCTGTGTTGTGATGTCCGTTACCATTTCCGTAAAAAAAACGATGTTCGGTTCGTCTTTACATCCAGATGTTTGTAGGAGGACTCGTGTCTTATTACATTTGTTGTGTTCCTATAGTGGTATCCAACACAGCTTGTGTTGTGTTTTTGCTTTACTTTTTTTTCGTCTTGTGTACTCTATGTTGCCAGTTTCTCTAAATTGTCTATTTTTGATTTCCCCTTCGCTATTCTCTGACGTTTATTTATCTTGTGTACCCTATGTTGCCAGTTTCTCTAAATTGTCTATTTTTGATTTCCCATTCGGTATTCACTAACGTTTATTTGATAATAATCAAATGATTAATTACCCATTATTGATGTTTAAGTAATCCCACATCCCCATTGTTGATTATTGACTTTAAATACCCACTTAAGCTATTATATGTAACTGACCCCCATTGGAAATCAGCTGACAATAAACGTTAGAGCAAACCGAATGGGTAAGAAATGGACAATCTAGAAACACTAGAAACATGGGACACAAAACCACACAGGACAAAAATAAAAATGTAAAAAGCAATTAACATGGAGCCCACCACGAAAAAAGGCATTTAGTTTAAAAGAAGTCATCAACTTTCCATCCTAATTCTTTTGAATTTATACATAATCAATACTCGATTGTTTTGCTTACACAGGATGAATTTGTTGGAGTAATGGAAAAACTTGTTCTGACTCCTGAAGAAGCCTGTGGTCTTATTGTCGGAGAGAGCTGTGGAGCACCGTATGATCCGTTTTCCTCCATGTGGAATATTACCTTACCAAATGTAAAAAAACCACCTGTACAACCACATGTTTTACCAAAGGTAATTACTAGTATATAGCCAAATATTCTTTTTGTGTCCTTATAACAGGATGCTATAAACTATTCTGTTGACCCAAGACACCATTATAAGGTCTTATATGATAAAAGCAGAATGTTCAAGTGTGAAAAATGTGCTTAAAATAATGATAATAATATTTACGACCTACTAAGCTCATTTATCGGAGGCAAAGCAATTTGCTTTTTGTCATCAATCACTTTATCAAACGAGGCCAATCAACATGCTTTGTCAATGTGGAATATCACCTTACAAAACTATGAAAAAACCTCCTGTACAACCACATGTTTCACCAAAGGTAATTATGTAACCAAATAATCTTTTCGTGCCCTTATATCAGGATGCTATCTATTTTTCTACTGTCGTAGGACGCTATTATAAGGTCTTATGTAATGAAAGCAATGTCAAAGTGTATAGAATGAGTTTAAAATAACAATATTTACGACCTATTCAAGCCATTTTGATTCTTGTCATCCATCACTTTTTAAACGAGGACTATAAAACAGGTATTACTTCATGTCGACAATTACTTTTCCAAATTAAGACTATGTAGCTTGATTTTTGTGGTTTTTGTTAACCACGATGTTCAATGTATTTCTTTTCGTTTGATAATGGGTTTTTCCCTTTAACTATATATGTAAGATATAAATAAAGTTGGGTAAATATAACCTGTTTCGATAGTATGCATATTACAGGTTTTAAATACATGTAGTAACGGGTATCATTTGCACGAGAAAATTCTTGGCGGTAATTAGGGTGGAGTATTTTAAAAGATATATAAAGGTCTGTTTGAATAATTTCATTATCGAAGGTGCTCACAGTAACTACGATCCAGAAGTTATCAGTTTTTCACTGCAGAGTTGATTTTTTTCCCAGTATAGTATGTCAGAGTCAGGGTCCGATTCGGAAATAGTTACCGAAACTGCACAGCGAAAATCTAGTTCCAGGGCTAATGACGGTACTGAATTGTCAACAGATGGTGCAGTGTCTTTATTTTCTACCGTGTTGACCAATGCTTTAGAACAGCAGAAGATTAACATAATACAACATTTTGAAAGTCGTTTCGCTAAAAACGAGAAACAGACAGGAGTTGAAGCCAGAGACTTTGTTTTTAAACACGAAGGAAACCGTATCCAACATTCATTTAACTCTGAACGTGCAGATAAGTTAGCGAAGTTGGAAAGTTTAATCAAGATTAGAGATTTAACTGCTGCTTCTAAGTTGTTGACTGAAGAGAGGGAGATTTAGCAGAAGAGGAATAAAATTCTCAAAATTGCCGATAAACATGGATGGGACACCGTTCAGGAATATTTGGACTCTCCTCTCGCTGATGATAAGGACGATGCTGCTAATCTCCGTACTGCTATCGCCAGAGCAACAACAAAGCGTCGCAGTAAACCATATGACAGGCCTGCAGAGAGAACCATTATATCAGACAAGTTACTGCGAGCAACCAAACCTAATTTATGTGTTGTCTTTTTATGTGCCCATATGAGTTAGATAAGAAATAATTTAAATTCGGACGAGCTGGCGAGGGAGAATTTAAATTATATTACGGTCACGACATGACATCAATGTTCTACTGAAGATACAGGAGCAGTGCGTGTAGTCTTGCATTGTCTTGCTGAAACATAAAGCTAGGTCTATTCTAATGCATGAACGGGACAATTTATATTACTAGAATAATGTAATTGAATCTGGAAGCGTTCAATGTACATTGCTTATTCATGGCGTGACTAAGTCATACATCATTACGCTTCTATATTTTTGAACGCAAAAACAAAAAATACATTATTGAATTCGTTGGTCAACCGACAGCGGAATTTCTCCACAAACGATGCTGTTTATGCCGTTGAATAATATGGATTCCTAAACAACATATTTGCATATGCAACCTCCTACAAATGTACGTATTGTCCGTGCACTAGGTCGTCTGCTTTGAACAACATTAATTCAGGCTGTGACTGGAAGGAACATATCACGTAAGTAACATAGAGGAATAAACATGTCAACAGCTGACTTTTTGTTGGCCAGAAGGATGTCGATTTCTTGTTAAATCACTCCGCTGAAACCGATGTCGGAGGTGGTACACCATTAACAAAAAACGTCTAAAACAAATTGTCCTTGTGAGAGCTGTAATATCTCTACAATCCTGAAGTTTCTCTAAGCCACATTCTCACAAATCACCACTGCCTGTTAATCTGAAGCAGTTTTCTGCTTTCTGATTAAATCTATGTAAGCCTTCTAATGACATCTTTAGTTATATGTGTATGTTTTGTAGGTCGTTGTTTGTCCTTTTGTACTTTTTCTTTTGGCCATTGTGTTGTCTGTTCTTCTTCAATATACGGATTTTGATTATCCCTTTGGTATCTTCAAACTCTTCTGACACGTTTTTCAATATCATTCACGGGAAAATGGCACGTGTTAAAACCATTATACGCCAAATGCATTCAATGGTCATTAGGAGCAGAAAAACCAAAAGATCGAAACAGGCAAGCCGAAATCGGCCAAGGTTATCGGTGCCTGAGTAACGTGTAAGTTTAAAATGTCAGAAAGAAATAAAAAATTATCTTGAAAATAAATTGGTATTATTTCCTTTGTTCACTAGTATATATAGATTTACATATACAATGCCATCTAACATATATAGGGACCGTCGTGATAATATGGTAGTTGTATTTATGAAACAGACCGCCACGATGTAAATGAAATATTGTTGAAAGTGGCGTTAAGCACCATAAACTAACTCAACCCATCTACCATATTATTTTAACAGTATAACAATTTGTCAAAGTTCACTCCAAGCAATGTAACTGAGATTGACATGATAGTATTACGTAGTATCACAACACGTGTTGTTAAAGATAAACGTAATATAATACCTGTTACAGATAAAAGTTTGACATACAATCTAAATAAACAAGATAACTTATAAATGAAAACAATAACGTAACCAAAGATTGAACTATAAACATGGTTTATTAAATATATTTATGATTGGATTTTACCGATCCTAAATAATGTTATTTACTAACACTAAGGTCAAATAATGTTATTTACTAACACTAAGGTCAAATAATGTTATTTACTAACACTAAGGTCAAACTCCCTCAGGCATAGATGACCTTTTTTTCGGCTATCCTGCGTAGACCATTTTATTTACTTGCTGCCAAAGATTTTTATAATGATTTGGTTGTCCAGTCTTTTGTCTAGATGAACGTGCCTGATGAAGGTTATTCTAGTAACGCGTCGTACCTGATGAAGGTTATTCTAGTAACGCGTCGTACCTGATGAAGGTTATTCTAGTAACGCGTCGTACCTGATGAAGGTTATTCTAGTAACGCGTCGTACCTGATGAGGATTATTCTAGTAGCGCGTCGTACCTGATGAAGATTATTCTAGACACGCGTCGTACCTGATGAAGGTTATTCTAGTAACGCGTCGTACTTGATGAAGGTTATTCTAGTAACGCGTCGTACCTGATGAAGGTTATTCTAGTAACGCGTCGTACCTGATGAAGGTTATT
>MJUT01028988.1:351802-365173 GCA_002080005.1 Gigantidas platifrons | reverse complement strand
TTGTTGTTTATTTCATTACACTTTAATTAGTGCTAAGTGATAAAAATCTGAAGTGACACAACTATAAACACAATATTGAGGTAATATGCCTTATTTTGCTGTTCTTCATCAGTATGAGATTAATAACCTAGAAATAATCATATCACAGAGAAAAAAAACCTTGTATTGTTGTTCTTCAATTGTTCAAGTATAATAAAACAGTTAAAAACCGGTTATTTCAGGAAGTAGCAAGTTTATTGTCCCCCGAAACACAAACTATTTCACACCGCTTCGCGTCGGGAAATAGTTTATGTTTCGGGGAAAATAAACTTGCTACTTACCTCACAACCGGTCTTTAACTGTATAATATTGACGCAAATGAGAATCATGATCGAGTTTCATGGTGTGTGAAAAATCTAAATTAAAAGTGTATTTGGAAGTATTATTATTGATGATGTTGACGATAAAAATTGATACAGTACCCGAAAGGATATTACTTGTAACAGCTGCAAAATTACAAAGTAAATAATTCATGGTAAAAATACATTGTTGAGAGGAAAATGCCATACATTGCCTAAATAATAATAAAACACAAACTATTTCACACCGCTTCGCGTCGGGAAATAGTTTGTGTTTCGGGGAAAATAAACTTGCTACTTCCCTCACAACCGGTCTTTAACTGTATAATATTGACGCAAATGAGAATCATGATCGAGTTTCATGGTGTGTGAAAAATCTAAATTAAAAGTGTATTTGGAAGTATTATTATTGATGATGTTGACGATAAAAATTAATACAGTACCCTAAAGGATATTACTTGTAACAGCTGCAAAATTACAAAGTAAATAATTCATGGTAAAAATACATTGTTGAGAGGAAAATGCCATACATTGCCTAAATAAGCTGATCAATTTCACTTTGGATGAACCTATATATGTAAAATAGAATTACGAGAACAGGAGTTTGATGGATGTAATAATGTTAGCTATAATTATCTTAAAGTAAATGGATTTTGGCCCCTATATATAACAGTAAATATATATGTTTGAGTAGAACATGATAACATTATATAACACATAACACACGAAGCTAATCTATGAATCGTGTCTTTGTTGTATAAACATTACCTAAAATCAGACGCACTGAATATTAAGGAAAAATGAAAGCCATATTATATTGATTGATGAATGGATGAAAACGAAATAAAGATAATAACAAAATTACCAAACAATATTCCAAAGGGAAAGGCAAAACTCGTAAGTCAACAAACAGGCAAAATCAGTCAACAACCGGAAAACTGGGAAAACGGCAATGGCCCTGACTCCATTATCAGTAGGCATCTGATCAGTTGCCATTATCAGTTCATGCTTATGTCGTTTATAGGAAACCGTAAAGAACGAATATCATATGTACTTCAGTTTGATAAATTTACATGAATGAACCCCTTTAAATGTTTGGCTAGCCTCTTTATCCATCGCTACAATTAATGCACCAACAACTATTACATGTATCTACAATTGAGTCCCGCTTTCGCAAATGCAGATAAACCGTTTCTTTAGAAAACTCGAAGTAAAAATATGGTCAGTTCGTAGTAGTTTTCAGGTTGATTTATTTCGGATAGCTGCTCGAAATGTCTGATATTTCGAAGTGCAATCATTGGTCCTTTGCACTTGGAAGTTTGGGTATATCTATTTACATTCTAACTTCATTGTGTCGATGTTGTGGGATTGGTCATTTAAGATCAAAATAGCCGAGTATTCGATTTATCACGACACATTTCAATGTCTGAAATAGAGGCTTTATTAGTTTTCCTAGAGTGCAGAATATCACATCTGTCACGTTGGAAGGAGATTTTTCCCCATAAAGAAAATATATGACACGAGTGGAGCAAATCAGATTAGTGGATAACGAAATATGTTGTGACAACAATTATAAATTGACAGCAAACCAATTGCCTTATTAGACAGGGAGAAAATAAAATACTGCCTCGTTTACATAAAGAGGAGATTATTCAAAATCCTGGATGATGCATGACAGAGGGGAAACAGTGACGAATGAATAATGTATTCACGGTTCAGGAGATTGAACACATTTATATAAAAATAACTCGTGGCACAATAACTGCTCGCTCTTCCGGAACATCTGAATTCACCCGCGGGTTTCAGAGGGGCTCAATTTGCTCGAGTTTTAACTTTCTGTATAGTGTTTTGTTGATCATTATTTGCTCTTGTGTCCTTTCTTTGTAGCCATTGTATTGAATATCTGTGTTGTGTTTAGTAGATCATTGTATATCCGTTTTCTTTTGCCCATTGTATTGTCTGTCCTTTGATTTATGGCTTCTGATTACCCCTTTGATATCTTCTAAATTTCCTTTTTTACTTCGGGTTATCTAAGACAAGGGCTTATCTGAGTTCATCATAACGAGTTTTGACTGTAACTGAATGTAAATATTTTAATCCACTTGAAGCAAAAAAAAAAGAATCTATATATATTTTCTATTTCAACTATTTATAGGTGGTTATTGATAAATACAACCGACCCCATGGGACAGCTCAGCTGGCTGATAGATATACTACAAAATGCCGAGAACAAGAATGAAAAGGTAGAATGTAAAATTGAAAAACAGCAATTTTTGTTTGTATAAGGAAATATGATGATATAGCCTTACAATGCAAAATCTCTTCTGTATCTATTTTGACATCCATATAATGTGTTCAATGTGTCACGTCTGTAGGAGTATGATTCTACTATTCCAGCGGTCAATGGGTGGAGTAAATCAAGATTAAGAAATATTCTAAAGTTCTGTTGGGGTACATACAGTCAAGATCTATTTCCTCATACAATAGGGATGTTCGCCGTGATGTCACAGGCTTGAGAATTTACCTGTGTGGTTGGCAGGAAATCAAAAATTTCGCGTGTCTTTCAATGAAGGCTCAACTTTAAATTGTCATTATTACTTTGTTATTTACGATAATTTAATAATTCTTTCAGAAATGAAAATTATATAGCAATAATTAATTCACATCGAAGGTTTGATAAAAAATATTCAGAATAAAAATATTGGAAATTCAATCTTGTTTTATTTAGTTTTGAAGCGTAAAAATGCATTATTCCATATTAGAATTATGAATTTATCATATCTAAATAAAAAAATGTAAACTGACAGAACAAATATGAATTTTCTTAAGTCTCTAAAACAATTAACAGAACCAAAATTGGTTTGGAAATAAAAAAGTTATAAAAGTTTAAAAATTGGTTACTTTCCTGTCAATTATGTTATTGTTTTACTGCCAACTAATTATTTGTTTAATGACATGCAAATTAGTGAATATGACATCACTAATGAGATTGGCGAACATTCCTATAGCATTTGATTTCTCTACCCTCCACATGATTATTTCCCACTCTAAGCTAAAAAAATGATTAATAGATGGATCTGTGGTATTTGCAGGCTATCTCTATTATGACCAGTGTGTTCATCCAGTGCGAGACAGATTTCATCAATATCTCAATATACATATCGCATTCTCGCCATCATATGACTGAAACATTTGTTACACGGCGTTAAGCAATAACCAACAAATTGCCAACTCATTCCTTAAAATTAATCTTATATATTCTGAGTCTGTAACTATTTATGATATTCGATGCTATATACAGTTGTAACCATTATTGTTTTTGACAGGTACACATCATAGGTCATATATTTCCTGTGGTACATACAGGTGTAACCATTATTGTTTTTATTATTGACAGGTACACATCATAGGTCATATATTACCTGTGGTACATACAGGTGTAACCATTACTGTTTTGACAGGTATACATCATAGGTCATATATTACCTGTGGTACATACAGGTGTAACCATTATTGTTTTTATTATTGACAGGTACACATCATAGGTCATATATTACCTGTGGTACATACAGGTGTAACCATTACTGTTTTTGACAGGTACACATCATAGGTCATATATTTCCTGTGGTACATACAGTTGTGACCATTATTGTTTTTATTATTGACAGGTACACATCATAGGTCATATATTACCTGTGGTACATACAAGTGTAACCATTATTGTTTTTGACAGGTACACATCATAGGTCATATATTTCCTGGTGGTAGTAGTTGTCTGAAGGCATGGAGTTGGAATTATTACAAAATTGTTAACAGGTAATTAATTGCACAAGAACTGTGATTGTATATTACTTTAAAGTAAATAAAGTCAAAATAAAAATGTTGCCTCCATTTGAAATTTAGATTTATGGACCATTCCTACACGGTATGACGATACAATCTTTCGGTAGTTACACTATTGGAGAGATACTGAAATTTGAAAAACATTGTAGCACATTTAGTCACTCCGAAACCTAATACATTTATTAAAACACTGTAAACAATCACGCACGTTTTGAAGGCAAAACGTCCATTGCCGAAAGGTCTTAAGATATCAAAGGGGTAACCTGAAGCCGTAAATCGAAATACGTCTTAAAAAATAAAATAGCTTCTATTAATAACGATTGCCTGTTTTAACCACGAAATCACAATAAAAGCATTGTGGATTATCTGTAATAGTTTCTTAGATCTTGACAATCGGTAATATCTATTACCCAGCGTTGCAATTCTGATATAACAAATATTGTTGATTTCTGTGTGTAACTATTGGACGTTATATTGACGGAATTGACATCCTCGACAAATCCTCGATATTTATGATTGAAATGGACTTCTCATCGCATCTTCCATCGATGTGATATTGCTCTGCTAAATCCATTCTGGCAAGAGAAAGCAACAATAACACAATATGAAATAAAGAAAAAAGAATATGATAATACACGTGTAGATAAATACATGAATAAGATGGTAGGATACGACAATCTAACTAATATATTAATATATGTAAATGTGTTGTCATGGAGATGAGTCCTTAATTCAGCTGAATCTTTGTCTATCAGCAATTGATATCTTCAACGTTTCTATCATTGAAATTTGTTTTAGTTAATAAATGAGAAACGCAAAAATACCACACAAACAGACCAGGACTAGGTTGCACAAACCTTACTTAAATTTAAGTGTGTATTAAAACTTAATTGACACTTAAATTTATTTGAAATGTACATAGAATTAATTTACACTTAAGGTTTAATTGAGACTTAAATTGAATTGACGTTTGTGCAACCCAGTCCAGATATATAACATAATAGGAAAATCAATGAAATTAACACAATGCTTACTCTCCTGGCTTAGTACAGGTACTTCAGTAACACACTGCTCACTCTCCTGACTTAGTACAGGTACTTCAGTAACACACTGCTCACTCTCCTGNAAATGTACATAGAATTAATTTACACTTAAGGTTTAATTGAGACTTAAATTGAATTGACGTTTGTGCAACCCAGTCCAGATATATAACATAATAGGAAAATCAATGAAATTAACACAATGCTCACTCTCCTGGCTTAGTACAGGTACTTCAGTAACACACTGCTCACTCTCCTGACTTAGTACAGGTACTTCAGTAACACACTGCTCACTCTCCTGACTTAGCACAGGTACTTCAGTAGAAAATGGTAGCATTAGTTTTTGCCAATTGTAGTGTGAGTATTTTACTTCCCAAATTGTACGTCATTGCATAGATTAACCCTATTCTTGTAGATACGAGAATACTATATCAGCACAATTCTTTGGGCATGCTCACAACGATTTCTATAACATGTTTTACGACGACGTCACATTCAAGCGACCTACCAGTGTCCTGTATATTCCTGGAAGTGTTACAACGTTTACTAATTTGAATCCTGGGTACAGAATATATGACGTTGATGGTTTCTACAATGGAAGCTCATGGGTAACTATTTATATAAGAAAATACAACTTTTAAATCCGCATTAAATTGGAGTAAGTTGGTGATTGTTGTCTCATGCCAAATTAAGAATTGTTCAGTTATATCAGGGCGAGAACAAGTTTCATTCGATAAAATGAGATGATGGTGATGTCTACTATGGACTAGCCCAGCAATCTTATTTGTATTTTATACTGGTAGCTCTCTGGTACGAGTCTGTGGGTAGACATTTCTCTCCACTCGGGACACATTATCCTGATTCCGAGCCAGCAAGTCTTTGTTCTTACTCTGTAAAGGAGAAGCATGAAATATCAATTTTAAAATGTTTTGTTTGACCAACCTATGGCTCGAACTCATAATCTGCCGCATTGGATACAAGGATGGTAATCACTACACCACCGATATGGTTCACTTTTAGAAAAGTTTAAAGATACCAAAGGGTCAATCAGAAGCCGTAAATCGAAGACGGACAAACAATCCATTTTCCATAAGAAAAAGGACAAACGGACACAGAATGATGTACAAAAAAAACACTATACAGAAAAAAAACTAAAATAAATTTGTCTGCTATCTCAATATTGCCACGTACATATAAAGTTGTATATTTGTACGTACTTACCTTATCTATAAATATCATATAAGTATCATGTCCATATCATCACATCATCACACGATAAATGCGTTTGAAGAAATCTTGTTTAATCATAGGGAATACGCAGAATAAAAGAAATATAATAGCTAATAGCAAACCCACATACGACAGTTATTGATGCACCCCTAAACATTGCACACATATGGGCCTTTTAGGTCTCGGATTGGATGCCAGACGCTAACAGGTGAAATTTTGATACTTTACTGCACATTAACATGTTATAATCAATTATTTAATACCACAATTAATCGTCTGGATCAAATAATGTAGGTGGAATAAATTATAATCCAACAAAATGACAAGATACAAGATATTTTATTTTCCAATCATGGAGCCCAGTACTGGGCAGAATAATCATTTACAAATTAAAGAACATAAAATACACATATGATTTGTAATAATTAAATGTAATTTGAAGACATATTAAGACAATACAAAAAAAAAAAAAAAAAAAAAAAAAAAAAAAGGAAAAAGATAAAGAAAAAGTTTTGGAGACACACTGTGACTCTGAAGGTCAAGGGGGAGACAACCCATAAAAACATAATATTATGACAATGTTATAACAATTGTATCTGATATTAGAAACTCTTACGTTATGAAAAGAAAGTATAAACAGTGATGGTCAGCAATACAACCAATATCTACAAAACAAACAATCACATCTTACCCTAACGCACTGAACACAAAAAGGGGGCATATGAAGTTGGAAATCCAGGTCCTGGCTTGCGACAGGCACCAAATTGTGGCGAGGTTATACCGGTTGATGGGATTCCCAACTCCCTCTTGATAACTGGATCTCAAACGGCAAGAATTATATATAAAAAAGCGATAAAAAAAACTGCACAGATTCGCTTCCACTAAAAAAACATATACTAGCGCAAAAAATTAAAGACAAAATAAGGATGGACATTACAACAGCAGGGTCAGTGAATGTTTAATTATAATATAACAATGATTTTGTTTCTTTGAAGTATCCTTTAGATTATCATAACTACTTCTTAAATCTGACTGATGTCAACAAGAGTAATAAACCAGTCTGGAAAGAAGAATACAGCGCTAAGGTAAAGAACATATCTGAGTTTGTCTGTGAATAGATCTTCATTTCACTTCCATTTACTATTAGATTTTGTTTTTAACTTAATTATGTTATTATTCATATACAAGGACAACAACATATATTCTCAATGCTCATTAACAGTTGATAGTAATATGAGACAGATGTTATGTGGTGTTGATTTTATATACCTGTTTGTGTTGTGGTACAGTCACCTTTAAGTGGTATTTTACCTCTATTTTGAATGCATATCTACAATTTTAGGATATCAAACAGAAATCAACAGTAATTTCTTAAAAAAACACTTCAAATAACAAGCAATTGATCTTGTCTAAGAATTTCATTGTACCGAAATAGAAATTATGTATTATTTTGACTTATCCATTGTATATTAATGAGATGACAAGTGATTAAAACTTAACAATATCAGGTAAACAATTATTCTAGATATCTATCTCTTTATGTCATAGGCAGATCTAGGGTTAAAGAATCTATATCCCGAGGACTGGGATGATCTAATTAACCGTCTACAAGCCAACGATACCTTGTTTCAAAAATATTACAGGTAACTAAATATGGCATTTTTGATTACGGGTTAGGAGTTCGGGTTTTGTTCTTAACGCCACTTTCAACAATATTTCAGTTATATCGTGGCGTTCAGTTTTATTCATGGAGGAAACCCGGAAAAAACCACCGATCTGTCGCAAGTCATTGATAAACTTTTTCTCATAATGTTGTATCGAGTACACCTCGCCTGGGTGGGATTCGAACTCGCTTTTTGATTACTAAGTACGTAAAATTGAAAAATAGAGAGTTTAAACAGTGATGACTAATAACTTTACCAATATCAACCAAACGAACAATCAACTAATACCAGATAAATGACGTTGGAAATCGTGGTCATGGATTGGGAGAGGCACAAAGGTATGGTGGAGGTAAACCAGCTAAGTACTTATAGGGATCAATGGGAAATATGTGTGATCCTTTTTCTCTTCACATATACCTCTTTAACAGAAAAAAAACGTAGATTTTTAGTTAATAATGGAATTTATAGTTACCCAAAATTCTTGATTGTGGAACAATACCACATAATTATATGCATTTTATTTTATATGAAACTCCTACAAAATGTCGTAGTATTAAATACATTCTATACATCTTCATTTATCTTGACTAGGTACACAGAGAAGTTAGCTACCACAGCTACATGTGATAAAGACTGTAAAGCTACTCTGTTATGTGATCTAAAATCTGGACGTTCTTATGATAGAGATCATTTATGTAAAGATATTTATATGAACATTGCAAAGAATGCCTAAATAAAAAATAACTATCATATTATTCTGATTATATTAGCAAAGAGAAATGGTCCCGAAAACAAAAGCAAAACCAAATTAGATAGCTCGTTTCTATTGTAATATAACTGATTCGGATTATTGCTTTGTAATAAAATAAAATAATAAAATACCCCACTATCAGAACAGTTCCAAAATACAATAGAAAAACCGTGAGAAAGAAGCAAAATTGATACTCTACCACACAAATACATGGGCGTTCACTTTCTGGGTTTGGTACAGAAACTTCAATAAAAACTGGAGAGGTTAAGCTTGTTTCCTGGGCCCAAACTTTCACCCTTCGTGACATGATGCGATAATGGAATTGAAATGTTTTATCAGTAATTTGTTACAGTTTCCTTTGATCTTTACTACCCGATAAATTTAGTAACAAAGTTCAGTTGACCACCGACTCGTGATACAAGAAATTATCAGCTGTTGGTCGTTTGTCATGCGCGATCTAACGTGACGTCACTAAACCGTTCATTCAAAAAAAAAACAACAAAATCAAAAAACTGTGTTAAAATTGTGAAATTACCGATAAAAAAAGTATTTGTATTAATAAACATGTCAAAACACAACAAAAAAATCACAAAGCTGTTTTAAAATTGTGAAATTACCGATAAAAAAATTATTAGTATTTTTTTTCGCTCACAAGGATTATCAGGTCCATATCAGATTCGCTCTTCGACCTCATCTGATATGGAACTGATAATCCTTGACTTGCGAAAAAAATACTAATAATTAATATGTATCTATGCTAAATATTGTGTACATATGATAATTTGAGTTAGAAAGTGAATTAGTGATTGCCGTATCGATTATGAATAGAAATAACTTATACCACTCATCAGGATCATGATCAACAAAAGGAATCAAAGGTATTGGGTTGGGGCATGCACAAAAATGTAGAGTTGTTAAATCAGTAACTGAGATGTTAATACTATCTATTATTTGGTACTAGGTGTCGTCTTGTATCTCGAAGTCCTAAATTGCAATCGGATAAAATGCATTAATCATGCTTATTCGTAGTATACGAGTAAATTGTGCGAAGACCCTAAACTTTAATATATCAAAAGATATCATTGCGCATCGACCATATAATCGTGGTGTAAGTCAACTAACCGAATCGGGCATCATACCACCGAGCCCGGCATGAATCACAAGTACAATTTATGTTTGGTTCTTCACAACTAATTTGCCTTTTCATAGATCATTATGTAGTCAATTTATGTCAAACGTAAGTTTCACGTGCTTATCCCCTCGATTTTTGGGCATATACGACAATCATGTCAACATTATGCAGTTGCTGGTAGTTTCGAAGCACATGTTGTCATAACAGTTGTTTTTGTGCAATTTCATGACATGTGATATTTGGTTATTTTATTTCTTATAACCCACAAATCATATTTTTTCTTTGTATATTATGTATATCGTCATATTTTGCCTTCTGTAGACACCATTTTTTTTTAAATGCTAGACCAATGACACAGAATAAGAAAGTTCCGGTTTGAATTTTGGTATTTCTAAGCAAAGAACCCAAAGGTGCAAAAATTGCTGAGGTCATATCTAGCTGCGTCTAGGTTATGTTACACTGGTGTCGTTGTGTCCATCCGATTTTGTCCTAGCTCTGTGGAAATATTGTAAGAACTCTGAGGCGAAGTTTCTATGAAGTAGATTCTGAAGCCGTAAATAGATGAAAGACGGACAATACAATGGCAAAAGCGAAAATGCATAGAAAGACGAACAATGGTCTACAAAACAATGAACAAAAAACTAAAGATTGCGCAATACGAACCCCATTAAAACTTGGAATAAACTTACGTGCCCCTAAATGGTTCGTAGTTCCTACTTCACTAGCGACAACCGTCTTCGGTATAAAATATTCAGCAACGGCTAAAAATGTCTTGCTGGAGACCGTAAAATGTTACAGGTCGGACAGTTTTAACTCAAATCTTTTGTGCAGTGAAAATATACTCCATGGTCTTAACAAGTTAGCGTGAATATTTAAATGACATTAACTAAAAGACATTTGTGTTAATGAATGTTAAAAATAATATATCGTAAGGTAGAATTTGGTGATTGAAGTTGCCTGTTGCACCAAACAATGGGGGTCGCCATTTTTCAACACTCTACAATGTGAGGAGACAAGGGAAATCATCCATTCTCGGATTATACCTAAAATTAAAGGTCTTCCGAAAGAACTGTGACGTATTAGTGCCGGTATCGTATATTATATCAGCATTGATCAGTTGCAATTTTATCATTAAAAATTATGTAAATCATAAAATAACGTCGTATATTTATCTTTTGATATTTACAAAATCATTATGACTACATGTTAAGCATTTTATTGCACTAACGAAATTAAAAGGGAATATGTGAGAAGAAATTTGTTGTGTAATTACCCTTGTCAACACATCGACCAGTGACCTCGAAAAACACGGGAAAGTACGACAGCATTGGGGACAAAAAAGAAAAAAAAAGCATGTGTACGCATAAAATGAGTTGAAACTGACAGTTATTTAAACTATGTGGCCAATCACGTAAAACATGAAATTATCTAAGATGAAATTTTATCGGCAATTTGTGTAGTTTTCCTTTGAAGTGTGTCGATTGATAAAGCTTATCTCAATAAAAATTATTAGGTCAGTCCACAATTAGGCATGCGTCAACTACCGCGCATGAATATACTTATTTAAAAAAAAACAAGATTGGTTGCGTCATCAAAATCAATACGGGAAAAGGTCAATGTCATTTTCGTTACTATCGTAAGCAAAACATTTAACGTTTGGCCATATTATTTCAATAATCAACATCCCTCAAAACCAAAATGATAGAAAACCAAGAAATAACTACTTTGTAAAGATTAAACTACGTTAGGCTTATATGATACATATTGTTTTGTTTGTTTGTTTGTTATATAAAACACTGCAAGATATCTAATGATGATTTAAAATTGAAATCAATCCAATTACAGAAAAGAGCTAAAATTTAATACAACATAGCACTGATCAGTAATAGGGAGACTCAACTAAAACTTATGTATTCTGGATATGCAAATATATACATTTGTTGTACATAATTTCATAACCCCCCCCTCCCAATCTGTGAATCATATCGTGGATACATCTAAATTCGTCTATATATATTTATACATGCATATCTGCCATTCTTAGTAAAAAGAAAGACTTTGTGTCGGTGTCTGTAATTAACTTTCTAAAATTAATATTAATAACATAAAATCTAAATGCCTTCCGAGTGGGATTATTATGGATGTTTATTGATTTGACCTACATTCAGAATATTTCCGTGAAACGTATTCGATACGGTTTTAGCACAAGTTTTTATGACAAAAATTACTTACCGGTAGCATATTCGAACATTATAATTTCCAAAACACACTTAAATCCAAGAAAACCATCATAATGTATAACACACGTCAAATAGTAAAAAAACCCACATCTTGCCTCCTCGCGCGCCAGAACCGAATCACATTTAAAAAACAAGATCCATCTGCAAAAAAATAATCCCATCAAAATATCGTTTTAAAGGATTCATTTGATTAATTTTTTGAAAGTTAATTATAAATTGCCAATAAACAGAATATTAGGCATTTTGTTTTTGGGACTGACTTTATCACGGGGTATATCAGGTGAGGCGGAAGTTTTTGGGACTGACTTTATCACGGGGTATATCAGGCTCGCCGTTCCGGCTCACCTGATATACCCCGTGATAAAGTCAGTCCCAAAAACAAAATGCCTAATATTCCGGCTCACCTGATATACCCCGTGATAAAGTCAGTCCCAAAAACAAAATGCCTAATATTCAGTATATACGTAGACCCCCCCACCTCCCGATACAAATAAACTCATTGTTTTATGAAAATGTAACATTGGATGGGAATATTAAGAAAAAAAATTAGAACGAAATACGATTATAAACATTGTATTGCAGTTGATCTTATATTAAAACATAACCAAACGGGTACGATGTTGGGAAGAGTCAGATACATGTTATTTATTCAACTAACATGATCCGGACCTGTGACGTCACATGAATAGGTGTCATGGCCGCTTACACTACGACAGGAAATTCCAAATATTCACATTTTTAATTGGGTATATTAATGTTAATAAAGGTGCTTTTTTTTTTTTAAAAATAATAAGTTATTTATGAATAAAAAGTTATAATGAATTGAATTAAAACAACTTTTCAACTGACTGGAGTATTCCTTTAACCCTAAGACTTGAATTATAAAGTTATGGTCCATTGACTATTATAAATGTGTCGACGCTGGATCGTTAACTACACACTTTGAAGCAGTCATTGCTAGTTTACACAATCATCCTTTAGTATCCATATCAATTTGCAGTGTTATCCCATATACCTTGATATCATTGCCAGTGCCCACTCAGGTATAAGTCAGATCACATCGTGTGTCCGAGAAGTATTTATACTGAAGCAATATTGCGTATGACAGATGCTAATGATTTTTCTTTGAGCCA
>MJUT01028988.1:327463-349980 GCA_002080005.1 Gigantidas platifrons | reverse complement strand
TTTTTTTTAAATAATAAGTTATTTATGAATAAAAAGTTATAATGAATTGAATTAAAACAACTTTTCAACTGACTGGAGTATTCCTTTAACCCTAAGACTTGAATTATAAAGTTATGGTCCATTGACTATTATAAATGTGTCGACGCTGGATCGTTAACTACACACTTTGAAGCAGTCATTGCTAGTTTACACAATCATCCTGTAGTATCCATATCAATTTGCAGTGTTATCCCAAATACCTTGATATCATTGCCAGTGCCCACTCAGGTATAAGTCAGATCACATCGTGTGTCCGAGAAGTATTTATACTGAAACAATATTGCGTATGACAGATGCTAATGATTTTTCTTTGAGCCAACATCAAATTGACACCTTTTGGGATGAGCATGTATATGATTCATATAAAGATCCACCTGACTACTAACAAAATTGAAGTTGCTTTGTTGAAGATCCGACAATGCAAATGTTTTTGTATGAACATTTACGTACCAGGTAAAATGCACGAGTATTGGTTTCTTGGTTACCGGTTTTTAATGCCAAAGGATTCGCGAATCAACTTGTATGGAATATAATATACATAGATCATCTTTATATGATAATGAAAAAAAATACCACGCTGTCAGAACAGTTACAAAATTAAATTCATGAAACGTGTCCTGCGCACTAAATTTGATATCTACGCTTTAATCAAATGCTTGTTTTTTAATCGAGGCAGCCATTTTTTTTATCTGACACACAAACAAAATGACGAAGTAATTGCTTGTCAGATGGAAAAATAACATAATTCCGTTGATATTTATCAAATTAACCTAAATAAAAGGTAGATATATAATATAGTGTACATGTACTCTATTTAACGTACTAACAGAATTTACATAAGAATGTATGATTGTGTACGAAATCAACTGTAAATATATAGATAAATAATATGTTGAGTAATGAATTATATCATGACAATAAAATAAAATTCACACTACCTGTTTTGGTCCGTTGAGAACAAACGTTAGAGAAAACCGAGGTGGCATTCAAGAATGGACAACCCAGAGACACGGATAATCTGGTTACACAAGACACAGGACGAAGACAAACAAAACAAAAAACACAACACAGAAAACTAAAATGATGAGCAACACGGACCTCATCAAGAACCGGGGCTGAACACAGGTGCTCTCGATTTATATGACTTATCAGCTTTGTCTATGTCTCGATGTATGATATAGATATGGTGTAATTCTGATTTCCAACAACTAAATTGCAATCAATCCAAGTTCAATGCCAAAACGAGATGTCTTCATGTGCCCAATTGTCAACTTCCCATTCATTTGTAGCAACATTCCAAATTTGCATACGGAGGTAATAAATCTAAATCGAAATACGCTATTCCATGGCATGTGCATCCTATTTGAATTTTCTGGATAAAGGATTGCTGCTGCTTACCAGGCTGCTTTCACTTGATAGTTATCCTGAAGTCTTCACTTTACATTCGACATCATGAATATCTCACCCCTTTTACCTCTTTTACTAAAGCCATTACTCTGAGTAACACAGTGGATGCAACATATGGAGCACAAATCGATTTTCCTGCTGGAACACCTGAATTCACCCTCTGTTTATGATGAGGTCCAAGTTGTTCATTTTAAGATGTGCGTTTGCTTCATTGATTGCTATCTATCGTTTGTCGTTTTTAATGACAACAAGTTTGTCTTTCTATATAGATTTACGCATTGTTTAGCACGTCTTGGCATCTTTAGGCCCATAAAACTAGTTTAACACCGCCACAATTGATTGAAGTGCCTTTACCAAGCTAGGGCATGTTTTTGTTCGCTACTTGTATTGATTTTGCCTCTTTCCACAATTTTGCTGTGGAATTTTGGAACTGTTTCGAAAGTGTGGTATTTTTGTGTTTTTCATTACGTCATCCTATCGATAGGGAGCCTGTGTGGTCTAGTGGTTTATGTCGTTTCCTTCTAAAACAACTAACGTAAGTTCTGCACTGATACCCATCCAAAGTTTTGCGCATGTCAACTCACAAATGCACGAGGTTTTCACAAGTCAAGTCCTCAAAAGTGTCCGGTCTTCCATCCAATAAGGCTGATGCAGATAGTCTTGATATTGTTAATCTTATGGTGAAAGTGACGACAATCACTCACCGCCCCCCCTCCACCCAATTCAACAAATAAAATGGGTTGTCGAAATTTAGGACAGTTAACGCATACATCAATATTTGTTTTATTGCTACTCAATCAAACCAAAAAGCATGTTATTAAGGTCTTTCATCCTTTCCAGGGGGTAATGTTTTGGCTTCCATAATTGTGAGAATAATACCCTGCCCATGTAGTCACCTCAATTAAACAGTCACCTGTATTAAAAGGTCACATTTTTCTTGTCCTTTCATAGAAGATTTTCATATGAATTGAACCTCTTTTAAGTGGTCACCTGTCTTAACAGGCCACGTTTTATTTGTCCCAAAGGTGATTTCTCAATACAGGTTTGCATGTATATCTATGGAAGAATATAATAAATATTCATTCATTGATTATTTGTTACTCAACGTGACGTCCAGAGGAAAATATTTCATGTATATTCAGAACGAGAACAAGGTCAACAATATACAATTACGGCCCTCTGTGTAGGGAAACATCCATAATTGTCAACCTGAGGGGGAATTTGTTTTCCCGAGGGCTTGCCTGTTTTAATATTATATATATATATATAAAATATTAAAAAATGAAAGAGGAATTACACAACTACCACGCTTTACTGCCACTGGAAAAATATGGAGAGGTGGGTAAGGATGGAAAATTTAGGCAGATATAATAATCGTGTGAATCAACTTATTGTATTATAATTGGTGTTTATTTTAGACATTTATATAATCAGTGTAATTTGACCGTTCAAATATTCAACTAACTACGTTTTATATTCATACTTAATTTTACTTATCCTCAAACGATGTCGGTCAAAGTACGTCTACACTTATCTTATATAATTTTATGCAATTATTAATCATATATTTATAAAATTAAACAAATCATAATGATATCTATCAGGATATGAAAACTAATGATCACATGTAAAGAATGTCAATTTGAAAAGTATCGTTCGGAAGAAAAAAAATGTCTACTGCAGCTTTTATATTGTTCGTACTTCTTGGTATTAGTTCCACATTTGCAACACCGCTTAGACTTGTTGACAAAAAGAATGACGTTGACTTCATCATTGAAGCTGACTATTTACAACCTGTTTGTGGAACCTTTAAAAACATATCTTGTGCTCTTTGTACATTTGTGGTGGACCATCTTAATACTTTAGTACAACAAGAGGCCAAGGAAGAAGATGTCGCTGATTTCATCGCCAAGTTGTGTGTTTCTTTGAAGATCCAAGATGAAAATGTCTGCATTGGCATTGCTCATGAATACAAGGTAATTACATCTAATACCAGTTTTTACTGTTCATAACCACATTATATTGAAGTGTTGGTAAAAAGCCAGAATAGTGAGCCGTCATGTATATGTGTGTTAGATGGATAGAGGTTTTAATTTTTTGTCTGTTTCTACGACTGTTCGATTGAGTGTTCTAACTGTTCTGAAAACATGGTATGTTTTGTTTCAGATTTTAGTGTGGTCCTATGAATATTGCAATCTTGTTTGACATTACATTTGTATACAACTGATTAAAGCAAGAGATTAATATAATAATTCATCATAAAGATACGCTTAAACAAGGGATACATTTGTACTTAACTCTTTTTATGATCTGCTGTTTAGGGATACACTTCACACACATATTCTCACTAAATGATTGGCAGCTTTTATGCCAGTTATATAGGTAACACCTTGTTAAGCCTACCTGAAGAAACCTTCAATGTATTGCATATACATTGTACACAGCAGGTGTGCATTAATAAGTCCCAGCCAGTGTTGATCGGAGCTAATGAAGTTTAGACTTTGAAATAAAATCGGTGATCGTAATAGTAATTCTAAAAGTTGAGAAGAGTGAAGCATGACTTGGGAAGGAATAAATCTTAAAAGCATAAATGTTTGGTGTACACATAATTTTAAATGAAGTGCCTGCACTAAGCAAAGAAAGAGAGCGGTCCTGTATTTGTGTGTAAAGGGTATCCATTATGCCCCTTTCCATGATTTTTCTATTGAATTTTATAACTGTTCCGACACTTTAGTATTTTTTGTTGTTGTAATTTTATTAATGTACTTCACGAAAATAAATTTTGAAAATGAAATCACTATATCTGAAATACGGAATAAATTGACTTAATCTACTTGATTTGGTATGTAAAACTCAAAGGTCTGTGTCTTCAATATATTTACATGCAAGAAATTTCTTTTTAAGAAAGAAGCTATTGCAGTTTTGACGAAGACTTATTTCACTTCTAAAGAATTGTGTGGCATTGTTAGCGGTCAGAACTGTGGAACACCATACGACCCTAACATTATGTGGAATGTGACTTTAACAAATACAACGAAACCACCAGTAGTGTCACCTAGTCCACCTAATGTAAGTGTAAATAAAGGTGAAGCAGGCAGAAACTCAATCGTTTACTTTATTATCATGCTCCCTGGTCTGTCCAGCTTCGATTCGTATACTACTTTCCGCTAATACATTTCAGAGGAGATAGTTATATTCAGGGCGGATTTGAAACTGTTCGGAGTTTGTCGTCTCATGACATTAGAATGAGCGATATACCATTAACATCATCAATCGTAACATCACACCAGTAATTATACAGTTACACCATCAATTTGAATATCGCGCCAGTAATAGCACGTTAATATATAGATTAAAAAAAGAAATACTCCAAAAGGTCGATAAGAAGCCGTAAATCGAAGGAGACACCATACAATGGCTAACAACAAGGAACACAAAGACAAACAAGGGTAGAGAATTCACAACACAGCAAAGGATGTCCGTTACGATTTCCGCATGAAAACGATGATCGGTTCGTCTTTACCTCCAGTTGTTTATAGAAAGCATCATGTCATATTTGCGTTATTTGTGTTCGCTTGCGCATATTGGTGTCCAACATATATTCTGTTGTGTTTTTGTTTTGTTTGTCTTCGTCTTGTGTGATTTAGCAACACGAACCACAAACAAACAAACAAAAAAAAAAAACAGAAAAAAAAGCAGTGTTGTAAGAATGTGCTGTGGAAGGGTAAGCATTAGTGACACTCGTCGTGTTACTGATGAACGACACAAACATCTAATATGGAAGTCGTATTGGTGACCAGTGTTCGTAAATTAATACAAATAACACAAATAAGATATGAATCCTCCTCCAAACAAATAGTAGTTATGCGAAACAAAAATTGGTGCTTACGCAGAAATTATAGCAAACATTACAACACGGAATTAATAACACGAAGACATCTATTTGGGCAACATGAACGATTCTTAAATTACTAAGAACCGGGAACGTAATCGTGACCATAACGGAAGTTTAAGGATGCCATATTTAAATAAAATGTTTTGATAATCAACGAATTATCACCTAGCTCTCAATGTTCAACACATAAATAATCATAGTTGCTAAATATATACTGCCGTGTTTATCGTGTTTTTCAGTCATTTGAAATGTTATATCTTTGTATTATTTGTTTCAGCCAGATGCTCCAAAGTTACGGATTTTACATATTACAGATCTCCATATAGATTTTGACTATATTCCAGGATCTAACTCCGACTGTGGAGAACCTATATGTTGTCGACAGGGTAATGGAATGGCTCGTATGTAACAATACTCCTATATTTGTAATTTTATAGAGATATTTTATGTACAGTTTAATGCTTTCATACATTTATCTGAATGCAAAAATGAATAGAAATATATAAGAGGAATTCGGAATGTTAAAATGAAGAGTGAGAGAGTGAATGTTGCTTATCTAAAAGTGGGTAATGTATCATGGCAAAAAGAAGTTACTTTTCGATGAGATGTTGATGATGATACCGGCTTTGCTAAGAAGGAAGCTTCTTAACCAATAGTTCTTCTTAGTTAAGTCGAAGTTATTATTTCGAAAGTTTTACGATCGCCACCATGACTTGGTTGACCGTTATGGAATATCTGTGTCACAAATGACCACGGTTATGTTTCACTTGTCGTAAACACTTCCCGATCCTTTCCTCATTCATGACTTATCACCGGGTTTGTATAACTAGATTAACACGACGGGCGTCACTAGAGGAACAGAAACTGTTTACTCTTCCGGAGCACCAGAGTTCTCAGTGAAGTTCGTGTTACTCGATCTTTAATTTTAGATGTATGTTTTGCAGATTGTTGTTTGTTCTTTGGATTTTTTCTATTGGCCGTTCTGTTGTCTGTTCTTCTTCGATATATGGATTCTGATTAACCCTTTGGTATCTTTTGGCCATTGTAATGTCTGTTCTTCTTCGATATATGGATTCTGATTAACCCTTTGGTATCTTTTGGCCATTGTAATGTCTGTTCTTCTTCGATATATGGATTCTGATTAACCCTTTGGTATCTTCAAACTCTTCTTGCACTAAGCTAACACCCTTATGAACAGAAAGTTTAAACAGTAAACAGTAATGACCATTAATATCAATAAATGCTTAGTTGAATTTTTGCACTGAAACAACAGTCTAAGGTTAGACATCACCCTCCACTCTGACACATTATCCTGATTCCGCATAATACTGTGTGCTTAGTGGAGAAGCAGTTAATGCTAATTTTAAAGTCTTTGTTTGACTGGACAGGGACTTGAACCCATGATATCGATGTTTGCACCGCACTTAAAACGAAGATAAAAATAAAGACCAACTGAACTGTTGTAATCAATAATGATTAATAGTTTCATATACGTGATGTGTATCATGTGATTGTATCAGATTGTCATATTATATTGCATCATAGATAAACAAACACCAATAATCATCACAGCATAACATATAGTGAGTGAATAATTGTTATTTAGCGCCAAAATGGGCATATTTTAGCCGTATCATGGCGACAACAAGTCACATTCAATGAAATATAGATAATGATAATGATTAGACTAACACTTTTAATTTGATCTTTATAGTGCTAGCTCAGAAATAGTCCACTGGTAGACATGTCGCTCCACTCGGATACATTATTCTGATTCCGAGCAAGCCAATCTTTGATTTTACTCCTTAAAGCTGCCTGCTTTGTAGAGAAGCAGCAAATACCAGTTTTAATGTCTTTGCTTTGGCACAACGAGGGCTAGCACCCACGATCTACCATACTCGAGACAAATACAATAAGCATTGGGATGAAATATAACAATCATTGACAAAACAATCATCACCAACAACTGGAGATATTGTTAGACAAATAATAAGCGTTAGAGAATACCGAAGGGGTAATCAAAAAACGACAACCCAGAGAAACTGGCAACCTTAGGTACACGAATCGAAGAAAAACAAAACAAAAACACAACACAATATGTATTGGACGCCACTATATATTGTTTTTTCTTCGATTTATAGCACCTGGAAAGCCTAAAGCTGGTTTGTGGGGTGAGAATGTATTGAAGTGTGACATTCCTTTCCGTACAGCAGACAGTTTATTTAAACACCTGTCTACAATTCAAGACCAGGTATGTCTTAATACACAATTGTAATTACAGCTTACGTAAATATCTTTTACAACGGGGGCAGTTGTATGGTAGTTGGAATTATAAATACTTATACAAGCAGTGCCTATCACCATTAAAAGTGTAAATTCGAATCCACCTCATGGCGAGGTGTACTCGATACAACATTATGTGATAAAGTTTGTCAGTGACTGACGGCAGATCGGTGGTTTTCTCCGGGTATTCCGGTTTCCTTCACCAATAAAACTGACCTCCACGATATAACCATGATATAGTTGAAAGTGGCGTTAATCATTATAACCCTAACACCCTTTTTTACAATGTAGTTTATTAGTACTCAATCCGATATTTACAAGCCTACTACTGATGCAGAGTTTAATTTGTGTATTGTTTCCTAGAATGTAGCAATTTTTCAGAATGAACATAAAAGAAGGCTTATTTACCAATCTTACGTGTTAAATGTATCATGTATCGTTGTTTCATTGGTTTACAATGGTTGCTCTTGTTGATTAAATTGCTAGTTCGAAACGTTTCTATTTGAATATATTGGTTTCTATTGATTCTATAACCCGAAGAATTTTGGTGGTCACCAAAAACACATGGACATTATACAATCGGAACTTTGGTATGCTGGGCACAACCAACGCTAACGATGACGTCACGTAACATGATATTCATATTCACATGTCTTATTTGTGGAAAACAATATATTTATATCGGCGTTTTCAGTCCATTGGTGTATTTTGTCCTGTACGTAATTTTTGGATTATTTATTTTATGTTTATGTTTTTTGTGTGTTTTTTTTTTATTTACATGGATAATGCGATTTAATGACATAAAACTATTTTCCAACAGTTTGATTATGTGATATTTACTGGAGATATTCCACCACATAATGTCTGGAACCAATCCCGGGCTGATCAAATACGGGCATTACAGAAGTATTCAACACTGTTCCAGACTTATTTACCAAACAAAATTGTGTATAACGTCGTTGGTAACCACGAAAGCTCTCCATCAGACAGGTAATACTGGAGGTTTAGAAGTATGATATGGTTCTCTTATTAAAACGAACAACAACAATGCTAACTAAACATGATTTGGTCATTCACCTGACTCGGTACTGACAGAGAACAAAAAAGGCAGAACGTAGCCCAATCTTGTCACACATATTTCGATGCATGAGTTATCATTTGCTATCTTTTATTTTATTTTTTTTTCTATTGTTATTATTTCTGTAAGATTAAGACAATGCATAATATTTCTAATCATTTTCTAATTATTGTAATTTTAGATTCCTGACGTGCGTAGAAATAAAAAGTAAAATATTAATACGAGGTTAAAAGTTCAGAGAACTCACAAATTCGGTAAAAACATTATTCCTGTGAAATACAAACCAAAAGACATGACAGAAACTCCACCGATGGACTCTAAAGGGGTCATATACTTAATGAAAGAAAATTATAAGTTAATCAAACGTTCAAATGGCCAAAGATTGGTGAGGAGTTATAAGAATGTTTTTAAATAAAGGTGGAATTGAATAAAAAAAAAACAACATATGGTGTGAAAAAATCTACTTGAATACAACATAGGAGTGATAAAAGACAACAGGCCATTACAATTATTTTTTAATATGTCAGAAACTGCTTTTCAAAGAGTCATTTCTTTTTGTAGCTTTCCCCCAGACTTTATTACTGGAGATAATTCTGAGGCGTGGTATTATGGGGCTTTGGCAGAGAGTTGGAGCACCTGGTTACCAAAAGATACGTTGACAGATATAATGAGGTATCATAAATAACAATTAAATCGAGCCACACATATACAAAATACAATGTAACATTAAAGCTTTACACACAAAGACAATTCAAAATAAGACTAAATCTAACACTAACTATACATATGAAGTATCCGGAATACACGAAACAACACCGCTGCCGTCGTGGTCGTGATCGTATGGTAGTTGGATTTACAATTACCTGTGCAACCAGTGCTTATCACCTCTAGAGTTGTGAGTATGAATCCCGCTCATGGCAAGGTGTATTCAACATACAACATTATATGATTAAGTTTTCAGTGACTTGCGACAGGTCGGAGGTTTTCGGCACGATATAACAAAACTATTGTTGAAAGTGGCGTTAGATACCATAGCCCCTAGCCATAACCAAAAGCAACACCAGTGAAAATAAAATAAACAAAATATGATTTATTGGTCGTCAATTTAGCGTTTGCTATGTACCCATGATGAACTAAGATGAACACTTTAGCATTTATATTATTTTATTTCCAGGGGAGGATTTTATACTGTATTGATAAAGCCTGGATTCAGATTAGTTTCACTGAATACAAATTTCTGCAGCCATTTGAACTTGTAAGTTGACATATCAGCGAATCTAACATCAATGTTTTGTACTTAAGAAATACATGTATCAGATTTCAAGCCGCAAAACTAGCATTCAATATTTATTGCGTTTTTGCACATAAATTCAATAAAAGTGCTGTTCCAGTACTTTAATATGTGTCAAAGAGTAATGTTGGATAGTTTCTCATGTTCATTTACATCCACATCATTTCTTACTAATGCATTTGCTTGGGACATTTAACTGTTTTATATGGGACGAAGTCCCAACTATGGTAGAAATAGCAATATTTTTCTATATACTAATGACTAAATTTTCATGCACCGGAAATGACATACCGGAATCAATACATGTACAGCTACAGTGGGTTTCTGCAAAAAATTCGATGCAGTAAAAAAATGCTTTTGTAGGGGCACGAGTATCAAAGTACTAAAAACGACATATTGTATAAATAAAATCAAGAACGCAGCTCTCGTGAGAAGTGGAACCTGTTCAAAATATCGCGAGATAGAGCGTGAAGAAGTCCTTGACAACCATAAACAAAGATGACCGACAATGTTTCTAATTTTTATGATGTATAAAACTAGTGACGGCTTTTCTCGTGAATAAAACATCGCACATGAACAACAAAATGTGCAAAATAAAGCTATAGTACAATAAAGTTTATTTACAACTTCCGGTTATGAACCATGTTCGGTAGCGGATACGACAACTGTCCGGAGTTTGGTCCCCGATATATTGTTTAAAAAAACTATTGGACTTCGTCCCAAATTAGGTAACACCTATTATCATATTAACTAACCAGGTTGATATAATTTCGTCTTCTTCAGTTGGTTATTAATAAACAACACAGACCCCAATGGTCAACTACAATGGTTAATTAACGTATTACAAAATTCAGAAGATCACAATGAAAAGGTAAGTCGATGACGTAAATATTCCTCAGATCCATTCTTATGTTAATTATACCCCCACTCGTACAGAGGGGGCTATATTGCAATCACCTTGTCCGTCCGTCCGTCCGTCCGTCCGTTCACACTTTCGTTAAAGATGTCTCAGCTGCTACTGGAAGAAATGATTTTATTTTTGATACATGACTTTGGCCCTTGTCTCCCCTTTCAAGGCTTACCGCACATCTACTTCCTGTTTACCGCTCGACTTAGAATTTTTCATGTATGCGTAATGAAAACTTTCGTAACAGATATCTCAGCTTCTATTGGAAGAAATGATTTTATATTTAAT
Organism: Gigantidas platifrons; assembly: GCA_002080005.1. Lineage (NCBI taxonomy): Eukaryota > Metazoa > Mollusca > Bivalvia > Mytilida > Modiolidae > Gigantidas > Gigantidas platifrons. Next base: position 338,792 of record MJUT01028988.1, on the reverse strand, counting down.
ATGTGGCTTTGGAATGATGACTTGTACCGTGTCTCCCCTTTCCAGGTTTATTGCACATCTACTTCCTGTTTACCGTTTGACTTAAAATTTTTGAGTGGTGGTATTCTTAGCACGACGTAGCGTGCAATATCTCGTTGAATATGTTGTGTACAAAATATTTGATTCAATTCAACTGTGACTGTCATTTCTGTCGTCAGTTAGTTGTCACGTGGTTACACTTATACTTAAATTTTCCCGTTTTCTCTATTTCAATTGTACTTAAAAACCAACTCCTGCTAAATAAATTTATCTGATATCAAATATGAAAATATATAAAAACAAGTATTAATTCGATTCCCTGAATTTTATTGAAGGTTCACATCATTGGACACATTGCACCTGGAGATAGCTACTGTCTGAAAGCATGGAGCTGGAATTACTACAAAATAATAAATAGGTAAGCATTTGAAGTTTTCGAGGGAGAGGATGGTCATGATCAGTCATAGCATTTTTGACGGGAGAGGTTGGGCATGATCAGTCATAGCATTTTTGGCGAATGCTTTTGCAGCGACGTTTCATTTATTGCATATATATCTCAAACTAAGGGGTCGTATAATCTCGAAAATTTGTTCACTTAAAACAATGAATCATATAAATAAGCGTTAAAAAAACCCGAAGGGACAATTAAAAATTGCCAATCCAGAGACACGGGCAACATTGGACAGAGGATGAAAACAAACCAAATATATATACAAATAAATAAGCAGTGCTTATTGTGCAATTTAAACACCCACTTGTTCAAAGATGTTTAAAAAAGATATTTTAGTTATATTTTGACAGTGAAGACTAATATGTGTACAAAACTTAATTACTTGGAATACAAAGGAAAGACACTTCTACAACGAGCCTTTTTTAAGTTTTGCGACGAATACACATACACTCTATATTTCTAGGTATTACATTCATATTGTGTTTAACCTACATAACAATCACAATAATTAATGGACGGTTATATTTTATACTAAGTAAAACAAGTTATGCAATTATCTCTTTAAAATTTGCCATTTTTTTATATTTTCTGTCAACAGGAAGTGAATTTATTTATCACTAGTTTTTCAAAGTTCACCCAGTAATGCACACGCATGATCGTATATAACGTAAAAAACGTTATCCAGTCAGTGTAAGGTTACTGCCCAAATAGAACGAGTGCAGGATAAATCATACTGCCATAACACGTGTTTATATACCAAATTAAGAAATTAAACGCTAATGGTATTCAACATAAGCAGTTCATTAACAACACTAATATAGTATTCTTCAGAGACACAAAACCGACATCGATGGAAACACATTGGACATATATATACAATATACGTACATTGTCGGTAAATATCAAATTTATTTGTACGAGCTTTAGAAACAGGCAGAATAGCGAGTCTTCGGCGAGCTTTTCAGGCCTGTTTCGCAGCGAGTACAAATTAATTTTATATTTAACGACAATGTACGNAGATTTAAACAAAAAGGACAGAAACAAGCGTCATTCCTCGCCTTTCATAAATGTTGTCAAGGGTGTCTTCTTCGTGGTCCGCGTTGCATTAGTACCAGTTTCATACTTGTCTGTGCCCTCCGCTATACATAGCTACAGGGTACCAGGAAAGTTTATTCGTAGGCCGAAAAGTTTATTCGTATAGTACGAAAAGTTTATTCGTCTACTACGAATAAAGCAAAAATTTATTCGTATAGCATATTTGTACAGCAAATGTACTGATTGCAGGATAAACAACAATATTACTGAAAAAATGTCTGGAATTGATGCATGGATTATCTTTCTTACTTTATGAAAAGCGGCATAATTTTTGTTATCATTTTCTCTCTTTAATATCAGCCAAAGATTATATTACAATCGTCCTTCACTCCCACAAAATACCACACCTGTTATCAAGCCTGATTTCAGAAGAAATGAGAGAGTAAAATGCTATAAATTATTCTCATCAAGAGAGGCTAAATTTTCATGACAGAAGTGGTAGCCTTATAAGAGGGGAATTACTGTCATATTAACGTTTAGGGCTATGGTGTATAAGAAATGTTTGATGTTACCAAAGAGGTCATCATAATCCGTAAATTCGGAAAAAAACCCAGAAAATAAAAATTCCAAAAGAAAAAGGACAGGGGACAAGCAATAATCTACAAAACACTACACAGAAAACTGAACATGGAGCAACACGAACCTGATTAAAAACCGAGGTTGAACTCGGGTGTTCCGGAAGGGTAAGCAGTTCCTGTTCCACTAATGACACATGCCGTATTAATCGCGTTACAGAGATGTTAATTCCCATTTTATTTAAATTAAAATAACAAAATCTATTTCAATACAGGTATGAAAATACTGTAGTTGGACAGTTTTTTGGACACAGTCACAACGACTTTTACGAAGTGTTCTATGACGACGTGACCTTCAAAAGACCTTCAAACATTCTATACCTAGCCGGAAGTGTGACATCTTATTCCTCATTGAATCCATCCTTCAGAATTTATGATATTGATGGAATTTATAATGGTAGTTCTTATGTATGTAATTCTTGCTATCACTATTAGATATACTAAATGCAAATGGTATCTTCTAAATAAACGTTAGAGAAATCCGAACGACAATAACATATGGACACTCTTTAGACACTGACAACACTAGACACATGACACAGAAAGCAGACAAAAAATGGAGAAACGCAGAAAACTAAAACAAAGAGCAACATGAACCCCACCAATAATCCGGAGGTGAACCCAGGTATTCGTAAATGAAAGCAGCTCTTGTTTTTATAAGACATCCACTAAGTTATTCATGGTAAAGTCCACTAAAATCTTATCAGGTAACGAGAAAATTGGAAATTAAAATTGAGAACTGGATTTTTCGTGACGGTCAACCAGCTGGGGATGTCGGTCGGAGTATCTTTCCAACAGTGACTACGACCTCTAATCAATGTGGCCATATACGTGTAGCTTTACTACTAATTGACTAACCCACCTATAAAATGTATGTGTGCCAACTACATGTAAGCTATATTGTAATTAATATGTGCCTTTCATTTCCATAGCCCAACATCAGCGCCTCAATCACAGCAGGTTACGTAAAAAATTCGGAACTACTTAAGACGCTGCCATTAATCGTGCTGTTGTTGCTGACGAAGAAAAACAAAACACAAGCACAACACAATATGCGCAAACCAATACAAATAATGTAAATAAGACATGCGCCCTCCTACAAAAAACTGGAGGTAAAGACGAACCGAACATCGGTTTTATGCGGAAATCGTAACGGACATCACAACACGGAACTCAGAACATAAAGGCACATAATAAAACTAAAAACGATTTAAAATTATTTGTGATGTTTGTTCAGGGTGTAAATCCGATTTACGATTTTCTTATATGATTCTGGAGCTGTCCTGACGAGATGATGCTTTTTGTTTTTCAATTAATATTTTTTTTTTGATTACCCCAATCAATAAAAAATACCATTTACCTTTATAGTATCCTTTAGATCATCACAACTACATACTGAATATAACAGAAGTAAATAAAAGTAACAATCCAGTGTGGCAACATGAATATAGCGCTAAAGTAAGTATTGTTTTATATCATATTTCTATATTTGTTATTTAAGCAAAAAGAGGAACATATTTTCTGTACATGATGAAAATAGATGTTATATTATCATTCATTTGGAGTTGGAATCTCAACGTTCGTAGAAAAATATTTGAGAATAAAATGAATGAGACCGGATTATGTAAACATACAAGACATCCGTACTGTTTGCAACATATCACATATATTCATCAATGACATGGTAATTTGAATCAATATCAAGGCAAGATATAATTCATTTTTGATGAGATGATGATGGTTTCTGATTTGTACCATATTTTTGTATTGTACTAGCTCAATTAAATAGCATGTCGCCTAACTCGCACACATTATCCTGACTTCAAGATATTGTCTGCTCTTAATGATGAGAGCTTGGCAGGGAAGCTGCAAATTGCTGTTTAATAGTCTTTTGTTTGGCCTAACTGAGGACCAGACCCTCTTCCGAACAAGCAACGAAGTCCCTAACTATTATATCACTTGGGAGTACAGCAAACGAAACATTAACGCATAAGTCAAACGACTGGAAATGTATTCAAAATGGATGCGAACGGCACCTTTCTGGAATAACCTTCATCTTGTACGCTTTGAGTCAAAACATTTTTACGATTGAAAGCTATACATCAATAGAAAAATTACAACAGCCTACGTGATATATGTTCGGAAAATGTACTATCCTGTCACCTATCTGTAACGTATATGAAATGCTACGATCCTAATACACGATTGTTTTTCTCGATAGGCAGATTTAGGATTAAAAAGTTTGTATCCTAAAGACTGGGATGAGCTCATCTTCAGACTACAGATAAATAATACTTTGTTCCAACAGTTTTACAGGTATTTTATTCTTAACTTTAGGGGGAACACTTTCCCACCAAGAAAGTAGAATTATCATTGAAGCTTAAGAACAGCTTGCATTGCAGATACCAAAGGGGGAATGAAAAGTCAAATGTCGAAGAAGAGATAATACAATGATCCAATGAACAAGGACAAATAGTAAACACAATGATCCACAATTACCTATACAAAAAAACTAAAAAATTAACAATACGAATCACACAAAAAACCGGTGTTAACTCAGGTGTTCCGGAAGGGTAAGCTTATCCTGCATCTTAAATGGCACCTGTCGTGTTACTGATCTTTTCCTATTACATCGTAGATGGTGTAGAATTAGAAAGAAGAATGCTTAAGATAACTTCAAACATTATGTCAGGTATATGGTGAAATAAAATGCAAGTATAACAGTTACACAACACAAAAAGTACTCGTCACCATAGGCTGGAATCATGCTCAAAATAGATAAATGTCCTGGTGATATATATTGAAATGGCACCTGTCGTGTTACTGATCTTTTCCTATTACATCGTAGATGCTGTAGAATTAGAAAGAAGAATGCTTAAGATAACTTCAAACATTATGTCAGGTATATGGTGAAATAAAATGCAAGTATAACAGTTACACAACACAAAAAGTACTCGTCACCATAGGCTGGAATCATGCTCAAAATAGATAAATGTCCTCATGATATAGATTGAAATCCAACCACAATACAGTAATGACCTCCATGTCATCCTATTTGTCAGATGCATTGATTTTAAATGCAAAAAATAATTCCGACTAAATAAGAATAATAACAAAATTACCGAACACCGAGCAATCTTCCAAAGGGAAAGGCAAAACTCATAAGTCAACAAACAAACAAAATCAGTCAACAACCGCAAAACTGGGAAAACCGCAATGGTCCTGTCTTGGTATAGGCATTTCCAAAGAAATGGTGGGTTGAATAAGATTTTACGGCACCAAACCTCCCGCTTCCATGACGGTTAAAAGGTTCCGGTTGTCACTATATCAGCATTTTTAACTAATAACCCACCATTTCTTTGGAAATGCCTGTACCAATTCAGAGTCATTGCGGTTTCCCAGTTTTCCGGTTGTTGACTGATTTTGTCTGTTTGTTGACTTATGAGTTTTGTACACACAACTACACATAATTTACTGACTCACACTACCATTCACACACATTAATTCTAATTAATATTACATCATTAGACAAAACGAAATGTGAAATGATCAGTCTGTCGTCATTATCATGCAAAGATAGACAACTCTAATTTAGTATCACAAAGACGGATATCCTCATTTCATTTCAATAAGAGGAGAGGTTTGGACCCATAAAACCAGTTTAACCCCGCCATGTTTTATTGAGGTGTCTGTACCAAGCCAGGAAAGTGAGTGGTCATATATATGTGTGTTAGGATGTATCTGTTACGAGTATAGATTTTTCCTCTTTCTGTGATGTTTGAACTGCCCCGATAATGCATTATTTCTGGGTTTTTTTTTTCATTTCATTATTCATGAGTTATACATGTATTGTAAGATTATTTTTCAGAAATAGACATAATTATTATTCTCTTCATTACAATGTCATAATGTTGATCATTCGGTGAAATGTATTGTGGTTTATGTTGATAAACGCCACTTTCAACAATATTTCAGTTATATCGTGGCAGTCAGTTTTCTTTGTGTAGGAAACTGGGAGTACCCGGAGAAAACCACCAAGACACTGACATACTTTATCACTTAATGTTGTATCAAGTGCACCATACCTGAGTGGGATTCGAACTCACAACTTTAGTGGTGATAGGTACTGATTGCATGAGTAGTTGTAAGCCTAACTACCATACGATCACGACCACGACAGCCCCAACATGTACTGTGTAATCTACTATAGTAATGTTGTATATTTTATTTCTACAGGTATTACCGGAAGTCTGCACCACACAAACCATGTAAACTAGAATGTAAAACAGCATTACTATGTGACTTAAAGACTGGACGTTCTTTTGACAGGGGACATCTATGTTTCTCCATATATAACCAATAAAATATTTGATACGTTTTGTTCCGTCTTATATTGGTCCACAGCACCGTTCCCAGTAGAAACGCCTCTGTTCACGTACATTGTACATTTCTATCTTTTTATTCATATTTTCATTGCCGTATTGGGGGCTGGTGAGGAGAGGGGAATAATGTGAATCAGTTCGACCCAAAACTAGAATATCATCTGATCATTCATGCACAGTTTGTGTTCAATAAAATCTTATTTAAAATATTTCATTCTTTACATATAAGTTCAAATATTACAGAATTACAATTCCAGCCAAGTTCGATTTCAGATGGATTACTGTTTTCCCAAAATAATGGTCTAAAATAATGTTTTCAAATTGTTTCTCTCATTGGTATTCCTATTTGATGGTCTTAATAATAAGTTGTGTATTTAGTTTTATTGCAATTAAACATAAGGTACCCCAAGGGCGTGGGAGCCCCCACCCCCTCCAAAACAGTGTAGCAGAATGCATAGCAGGGAAGCAAACAACATATTACTGTTCAGCTAACCAAGCGATGTGTAAACTTTGCAAACAAATGGCCCTTTTTGCTTCTCAGTTTTGAAAACTTGTCTCTCACTTTTCGTACCAGTCCTAAAACTTGCCCACTCTCCCCACTTTCCGATCTACTCTTGAAAATGTATCTCCACCATTCGCTCCACTCATTCGTCGCTGTTGCGTGTTGCCTCTCATTAGAAGAGGTTAAATATAGGCTAGTCCTGTTATCCAAGTATTTAATATTTCTGAAGAAAATAATGATGAAATATACAGTAGCTGCAGAGGGAGGATAATATTTTCAAATCAGTGTTTGTTAGAATACTGGTATTATGCATATTTAGTGATAAATCCGCCAAAGCCAGAATTTCACAGAAAAACTTTATATACATTAATCACCTCATTAGCATAAAGCAAACAGATGCAATATCAGCTAATTTTATTTTAAGATGTAAAAGTTTTTATCATTTCACATTCAATATTGACAGAACGGTAGCAGATATCCAAAATATCTACTATCACATGCTTATAGATTTATTCTTGTGAATACATACACCGAATATGCCATGGTATACATGATGGGATCTCTGGTAGATATTATTTATTGAATTCGATGGTAGAGTTATTGTTCTTTTGTAACTAATAAGTATTTTACAAGAGCCATAATTATTTTCCATATAGAATCTTCTGATATACGCAAACAAACACAAATAAGGTAAATAAGGCATGAGCCCTCCTACATAAAACAGGTCAAGGATGTAAAGACGAACGGAACATCGGTTTTGCGCGGAAATTGAAACGGACATCACCATAAAGAACTCAGAACCTAAAGACACATATTTGGTATCTTCAAAGTTTGTTTAATAAGCTAGAATTCAATGATGTACAGTAGAACTCTGCTATACCGAACTCGGATAATTTGATGTACAATCTAAATTCCTTTGTAATAGTGAAAATAGCTTTATCTTAACATTTGAACTGAATTCGAATGCTCGGTTATTTCAGTTCATGTTACCTCGATATAACAACGTTTGATTGAAATGTAAACTCAAAAAAACAACGTTTGATTGAAATGTAAACTGAAAAAAAAACATCCCCACTATAAACTTTAATTAGTATCTAACAATTAAATTACATTACAGATGATAAATGTTAGAGAAAACCGAAGGGGCAAGCAAGAAAGGATAATCCAGAGACACAGGCAACATGGAGATATAAGACGAAGACAAACAAAACAATAAACACAACACAATTATGTGGTGGAGACCCCTAGTACTATACGTAAACAAACACAAATAACGTAAATAAGACATGAGTACTCGTACAAACAACTGAGGAGAGCTACTAGTAGACTATGGCTGTATGTAATCCTTATGATATGAATAAAGAATTAAATTAAACAACTGGCCACTTAGGTAAAGACCAACCGAACATCATTTATATGTGGAAATTGCAACGGACATTACAACACGGAACTAAAAACATCAAAGACACATAATAGGACAATACAAAAACCTAGAAAAGATGAGGAACACGGATCCAACAACCGAGATGAACCCATGTGCTCGCGAAGGGTAAGCAGTTCCTGCTTCTTATAAGACACCCGCCGTGTTACACATATATACAGTCAACATTATTCTACAGACAATGGACAAGACTACTTCTACGTTTATAATGTTCCATACACATTTCATATAAAACTATCCAGAAATCATTTAGCGTTGTATCTCATACAAAAAAAGAAAAAAGAAAGAGAGAATGAAAGGCACTTTTAAACTGCAAGCTTAAACACAGAGCTTAAATAAATTCGTCCATATGATAGTACTTTTATTGACAAATACTAAATGTTTAAATCATGAAGATTCGGAAAACATGATTCTAAAATAATTTCACAACTCGTACATGACTCTTGTAGTTTGTAATTATACTTTTTACAACGTCAGCTTCTTCTGACTCTAGTATAAGTCCAGGACGTTGAACGAAACGTCTCGTCTTTCAAAAAGTTTTTCAGAAAACATCAAGTCAAGATGAAAAGTCAACGAAAGATGACGAAAAATGGCACCGACAATTAGATTTTGGCTAAATGTTGACTATTGTTCCAGTAGTATGTAATATGATGCCCTCGGATACTATCTAATATTTACATAATGGTTGAAGCCATCTGCTCTCTTTGATATAACCAATATTATAAATATGACATCTTCGGTGTCACGAATATTAAATATATTATGTATAATGTTGAAAATCATAGCGTTCTTTATAATGACGTTCTTCGCCTGGTTATATGTGAGATTTGGCATTTTATTCACATGTTGAAAGCATTTGCATGACCGCATAATTTCACTAAGAGGGCAGGTTTGGGCCCATAGACTGGTTTAACCCCATCACTTTTTATAGAAGTGCTTGTACCAAATCATACAGTGAGCGGTCATGTATTTGTGTGTTAGAGATATTGATTTTGCCTCCTTCTACGATTGTGAAGTTCGATTTTGAAATCTATCGCAAATGCCATAAGAAATAACGTCAGTTTGTCTGCGATTAACGGTATTATTTAGCTATATATGGTAACATCTTGTTATTTTAATGTAAATATATTTTTATTGAAATCTTATATTGATATATCTATAAAAAACACGATTCTGACTGAAATAATCTTACAAATAAAGTAATCAATGTATTGACATCATATTTAGCAATAAAGGATCCCACCTACCATGTACTGAAATCAAATTAGTGTGAACTAGACGGATTATTCTGGTGAACTTTCTATTAACAAAAGATAAATGTGATCTGAAGGATAAACCAGAAAGTACTTTATTTATGCTATAATAGACACGTGACTCAGATTCTGCCTCATTCTGAACACAGTATGACAATCTGTAAAGACTCAATATGTTTACAACATCAACACTTTTATCTGATTTATCTACAAATGTGACAATTTTATTGTTTTTTTTTAAGAAAAAAAGTTGTAACTAAAATATAATATATACCATAAGTTCTACAAATATGACTTTGTCCTTTAATGTTTGTATTTGTATTTATTACCTGATTTATTAACTAATGTCACAGGAGAAGACAATTATATTGTGTTTATCTTTAAAGAAATAAAGTTGATTATCTCCCATTAATACAATAAATTAACATAGTATAATAATCATTTTGACCATGCATATAATACATATAGAAATATATTGTAAACAATTAACGAGTTAATAAAAAAGGTTGTATTGGATGGATGCGATCTCTCAAATCAAGCTCAAAGTACACTCAGGTCAAGGTGTTGTCTAACTACAAACCATAATCTATAGCGGAACGGAAACTTATCACCGGGCGGTAAACAACAATGACGAACCCTCTAACGTATGCTTTATTGCTTCATGGTAGGGTCCGGGCAGCTAATCTTATCAGTTGTTTGTGTTGTGTTTTTTGTTGTGTGTGTCATCGTTCTGAATTGTTCCCAATTTAATGTGATCAGTGTCTCTTGGTTGTCCATTCTTGATTGTACCTTCGGTTTTTCTCTAACGTTTAAGTTAGGAGCTCAATTATATGATATTTTCCCACAGAACTGAGGACACATACTATGTTTGGATCTGATTTATTCAAACTCAAAACGACGTTCACAGAAAATGTTCCATGCTAAATAATCTAGATTGGAAAAAGCAGGATCCTAGAAAAGCAATTAAGCAATTGATTTAAATAGTGTTTTGATATATTTATTAAATCTATTACTTTATTGTTAGGGTCATTGGAGTTTTATCAGTGTTTGTCCAGCTATACTATGACTACAAGGGTGAAGGGGGAGTAACGCGTGACATATATAATGATTTGACCGGTGAAATTTCCAGCACAGGTAGGTGTCCGGAAACTTAAGCACTTGAGGTGGGTGTCAGTACTGTCTTGCACAAACGTCGATTGAATTTAAGTGTCAATAAACCTTAAGTGTAAATTAATTCTATGTACATTTCAAGTAAATTTAAGTGCCAATTAAGTTTTAATTGACATTTAGATTTAAGTAAGGTTTGTGCAACCCACAACAGGGGTATTACGTCTGTAGTCAGAAGTCATCAACCATAACCACTTAACCACCGAGGCCCTTGTTTACTTGTAAAATCAATATGCGCAAAATACATTGTTAAATGCAGAAGATTTAAAACATCTCCCGTTAAATTGTTAGCTAATGTAATTTATAAAATCATCTATCAACTGTTTCTTATTGTAATTGATTCATCAGCACTACGAAGCATTGTTGGAAGAAGAGTTTGAAGATACCAAAAGGGGGTCACCAGAATCCGTATATCAAAGAAGAAGAGTTTGAAGATACCAAAAGG
>MJUT01028988.1:273014-297207 GCA_002080005.1 Gigantidas platifrons | reverse complement strand
GCTCCACTAGTGGCACCCGTCGTGTAACGCTTGTTATAAATCTGGTGATAAGTCATGAAAAGGGAAGGACTGGATTGTGATTACGACAAGTGGAACATATCCGTGGTCATTTGTAACACAGATATTCCATTACGGTTTAACCAATTCATGGTGGCGACCGTAAATCGTTCATAGTGATGACTTCAACTTAACAAATAGGAACCTTTGGTTTAAGTAGCAACCTTCTATCAAGTAAATCGTGATAGGAATCAGAAGCCCTGGAATATCAGATGAACTGAGAGAGATATATATGTACTTTATATGCAGGGGCTGCTGGAAAGTTCACAATGGGAAAATGTAAAACTATATATTTTGTCATAAAGTTGCATTCTCATCCTTCCTTCACTGTAAATTTCGAGGTGTATGTCAAGATATGAAGCATACTATTTACAATGCCTTAATGATAATAATAACACACTCAAAAAGATAAAAGGGGTCGTTATGGTCGTTATCTAATGGTAGCTAGGTAGTAATTAAAATAGTGCTGAACTTTGTGTTCAACATTCTTCTACACATGGCTATGACTAAGACAGCAAACAATACACTCGTACAGATTAAAGTTAATTATAGGATTTAGTACCCATATTTTGTAGAAGTTTATCGAAGTGTAAACTAGACCGCGTCATTCACAAACATAATAAAGTCCGAATACTCTGACTTTATATAAAGTTTGTAAATGAAAAGCAAAGCTTACACATAGATAAACTCTTACAGTATCGTATCGTATTTCAGGCTTATACATGTACTTAAAAGGGTAACAATAACGTTTTCATTTTTAGCAATTTCAATGTAGGATTTTTTTTCTATTTAGTAAATAATCATTATTTATGAATGTTCATTAGGCTGGATATTACTTGTTTGTTTTCGAAACTTAATATGTAACACTGTCTCGACACCGAATTTTCATGATATATATTCAGCTTTTTACCATCCCAGAAGGATTTAATTACCTATTACATATCTACACCGGAAGTTAATATAATACGTCTTCGTGTTTCCGGTACCTCCATTTTCTATATGTAAAACGTCGATACAAAATTAGTATATATTTTGTATGAATGTTCATTAGGCTTGATATTACTTGTTTGTTTTCGAAACTTAATATGTAACACTGTCTCGACACCGAATTTTCATTATATATATTCAGCTTTTTACCATCCCAGAAGGATTTAATTACCTATTACATATCTAAACCGGAAGTTAATATAATACGTCTTCGTGCTTCCGGTACCTCCATTTTCTATATGTAAAACGTGGGATACAAAATTAGTATATATTTTCATGGGTTATTAGATATACATGTTTTGCACGTTTACCTAAATAATGTAATTGATCAAATCTAAGGTCAATATCGCTCATACATAGATAATACCAGAAGTTAATATAATACGTTTCCGGTGCAAATTTTCCAAGTGCAAAAGGTGGTTACCAAAAACGTGTATATTTTCATGGTTTATTAGATATGCATATTTTGCATGTCTGTTTAAGATTTACAGAAACTTAAATAATGTAATTGATCAAATCTCCCTCGTGCATATATTGATTGTAACTATCCTGTTTAGACACTTTCCTTTACCTGCTTCCCAAAGGGGCCGTAGTGGTCGTGAGCGTATCGTTGTTGGATTATGACTACTTATGCATTCAGAGCCTGTCACCACTAATGTTGTGAGTTCGATTCCCGCTCATGCGATGTGTACTCGATACAAGATTATGTGATAACAGTTTGTCTGATTCAATCCACTATTTCTTTGGAAATTCCTGTATCAAGTCAGGGCCATTGCGGTTTTCCCAGTTTTCCGGTTGTTGACTGATTTTGTCTGTTTGTTGACTTATGAGTTTTGCCTTTCTCTTTGGAAGATTGCTCGGTGTTCGATAATTTTGTTATTACCCTTATTTGCGGCATGTCGATGGTTCTCTTCGGATACTCCTTAACCAATAAAACTGACCTCCATGATATAATTGAACCATTGTTCAAAGTGGCGTTAAGCACCATAACCATCACCTTAAAGACTTTCAATCTTTTGACCGATGAAGGTTATTTTTAGAATATTACATTAGATATCAACGATTTTATTCAGCATGTTCCACATAAATTTCAGAATGTATTCCTTAACGGAATAGAGTTCCTCACATGTTCATAAAATCAACGTCTTGCCTTTTTAAATACACATGAACAAAACATGTTAAATAAAGGCATCGATGGTGGTATAAATAAAATGTTCAAAGAGTAGAACAATATATTATTATTGGTTTGTTTTTATTATCCATTGTTGAAATATAAATCAGGTGAAAAGATTACTTGTGCTCTGTTTCTTTACGTTCTGAGTTCCGTCATGTGATGTCCGTTACGATTTCCGCATAAAAGCGCTGTTCGGTTCGTCTTTGCCTCCAGTTTTTTGTAAGGGGGCTCATATTTTATATACATTATTTGTGTTTTTTGTGCATAGTGGTGTCCAACACATATTGTGTTGTGTTTCTGTTTTGTTTATCTTCGTCTCGTGTACCATATGTTGCCAGTTTCACTGGATTGTCCATTTTTGATTGCCCCTTCGGTTTTCTCTATTACTATATCTATATGTTCAATGAGCTGAGGTTAAAGGTGATTGATATTAGTGAATTGCTGACCATCACTGTTTAAGCTTTCTTTTCATAATGACTAAATACATTACATCCATAAATACATGATAAGGAAAATGACATAGATAAAGTAGCGGACACTCGTAGCGAATTGCTAAATAAATTACATTAGCAGTAGTTGCTGACAATCATGCCATATTCTTATCTACATCATTAATTGTTTGTCAATAAAGTTTCTCAAATAAACACGTGAATGGGTAATTATTACAATTTAAATACAATTACATGTATCAAAGGTTTTATGTGCCCTAAAGATATGTAAAGTAGCAGTAAGACATAGGGTTATCTCTGTTATTTCCAATTCCGTAATATAACAGAAAAAAAATGTTGTCCATGTTCTTAGTGTAAATAGTTCATAGTAAAATATACTTAAAAATGGGAAAAGAAAGACTTTATTAAGTAAAAGCTATTATGTCTATTTAATGAAATACAAACAGATTCTACCTTCTTAGCTTGTTCACCACATCGTTGGTATAATGGTTAGCGTGTTTGTTTCGAGTGCAGTAGCTTGAGGGTTCGAGCCCCGGTATGGTCAGACCAAAGACCGTTTAGCTCCCGTGGCGAGATGTACTCGACACATAGGTATGTTAGAATTATTTTCAGCGCATCTGTTGGATCCAGAGTTTTGTGATGTTGTTGTCATCATTCAGGTCTACGTCATTTAGTACGTCATTTAGTACGTCACTGAGTACGTCATTTAGTATAATTGTTTATTGTTAAGTACTCATCATACTACCACCTCCTTAATATTAGCGCTAATTTAATTGTCTCTAAAAAGTGTGAAACATGTAAACTACTTTGCATATGATAATGCCTGAGCAGCTGATATTTTTGTTTTTGAATAATGGGTAGGATAATTAGTAGTCTCTGATTTGACAAAGGTTGACTGGTTGATTGATTGATTGATTGGTGCTTAACACCAACTTAAGCAACATTTCCGCTATAGATAAAGGTAGATAATATATATACAATTTGTTTTGAAATGGACCTAAGTAATTGATCTTAGATGTGATAGACAGTTTAAAAATATATGTAAAATAGTCATAAGAAAAGAATGAAGATATCAAAGGGGGCAATCAGAATCCGTAAATCAAAGAAGAACAGACAACACAATGGGCAAAGGAAAAAGGACAAAAGGACAAACAACGTTCTACAAAACATACACATAAAACTAAAGATCGAGTAACACGAGCCCCACTAAAAACCATAGGTGAAATCAGGCCCCGGCGCCACAAAACTATTTGAGTACAAATTTTGTACTCAGCTTGAGAATATTCTTAAATATTTGAGAATGGCTAAAACCATACTTAAGTAATTTACTCAACATCCAAGATGATGTCAAGAATAATAAGGAAGCGTAGAAGGGAAAGAAATGCAATAATTCCAATTCGTAGGGTATACAGAGATAGAAGTAATGCCTTATAAACCATGACAGATAATGATTTATTTGAGAAATATCGGTTTAGGCGATCCACGATAGAGTTTATTGCTGATGCCAATGGTACCTGCCATCAGTTTTCCACACAGTTCCTCATCTTTTAATTTTGATTGCTCAATGAGCAGCATTTCTTCGTCCATGGTCCAGACGGACCCATTTTTCCATTTAGTGTCCATATTTATATTATAATACAATGTGTTAAACAGACGATAATTTGACAACTTACATCAAAACTCCCGTTCCTTTTCCCGATGTTTACTAGTTCTTCTTTGTCTTCCACACAGGAGAGTTCCACAATGTGCACTGAAGAAACACCCCCTTTTTTGGATATATAGACTTTTATTGTATTTTAGAGTATTGAAATATTTTTAATCAACACAATAGTGGTTCTCCTCAGCATAAAGGAGGGATATACCGGACAAGAAGAAGAATGCCACATACGTAGTTGAATTTTTTTTTACTCAACTGAGAACGTTCTCAAATCTGAGAAAAGTTTTGTGGCGGAGAAAAGAAGATTTATTCTCAACTGAGTAAAAATTTTCATTCTGAAAATATTTTTTTTCTCAGAATATTTTTGTTTTGTGGCGCCGGGGCCAGGTGCTCTGGAAAGGTAAGTAATTTCTGTTCCACTAGTGGCATCCGTCGTGTTAATCTAGTTACTAATCCGGTGATAAGTCGTGAATGAGTAAAGGACCGGGAAGTGCTTACGACAAGTGGAACTTATCCGTGGTCATTTGTGAACAGATATTCCATAACGGTCAACCAAATCATGGTGGCGACATTAAAACTTTCGAAGTGATGACTTCAACTTGACCAAGAGGAACCCTTGGTTCAGTAGTTTTCTTGTTAGCAGCAACCCTCTATCAAGGACATCCTGATAGGACCCACAAACTCTGGAATATCGTATCAGCTGCGAGATATATACTCCATACGCAGGTGCTGCTGGAATGTTGCTACATATAAATGGAAAGTTCACAATGGGAAAATTGAAATCATCTCTTTTGTCGTAAAGTTTCGTTCTTTGAATAAAACTGCGATTGCTTTTTTATTAATTAAAATTTAAGATATAGCTGTATTATATTTTAAGCTATTTGGACGTAAATCGTCGGTTTTATGGTCGCAAATTGAGTTTACCTAGCGACGCTTAGCGTTGCTAGGTAAACGGATATTTGCGACTGTAAAACCAAGATTTACGTATCATAATTATACTAGACATAAATATCCTAAATTATACATAATTCCACTTCAAAACAGATGAGAATAAATACAAACAGATCATCATTATTACCTGGAAATCGTAACGGACTTCACAACACGGAACTAAAGACGTAAATACATGTAACAGAACAAAGAAAAAAGGCTACCTAAGCTGGTGCGAAAACAGGTGGTGCGTTGGTGGCAGCCATTTTGTTAGTCTTGATAAGGTTCCGGTAACAAGTTAAGAAAGAAGTGAAACAGATATTGTGTAACGATTAGCCAAGTTATGGTGGCGACCATAAATGTTTCGAAGTGTGTTTTACGTAGATCAAAGCGGAATAGAAGCTGATCGAATAGGAACGCACCGTATTGATCCAAATGAAAATTCAATCAAACTATCAAATGTTTTTGCCTTTTTGCTGTGTAAATTTAATAATTTTGTGAATACACCACGTTATCGTATACACTTAGTATACGTACATTATATATACAATACTTGTGCACTGTTGAAGCATATAGGTAATATGTGTACGAGGCTTAGAAACGGGGGAAAAGGCGAGGCTTTGCCGAGCCTCTTTCCGCGTTTCGCGCCGAATACACATATTTACCTATATGCTTCGACAGTGCACAAGTATTGTATCTATCCTGCAATTTTAAATCGTAAATAAACGTTTACTATAGAATTAAACAATGTTTTTTAATGAAATTATCTATGTATAAACTCCGGCAGCGCACTCACAAACTGAACATGACGTCACTGACGTCATATGAAGACTTCCAGTTTGAAACGTAAATATTAGACGTTATTTGGCTTCGTGTACGCTTCAAGTTTGATACAATTTAACTAAAATAAGTTTTCAAGGTAAGCGTTTTAATTATTTTTGTGTATTGTTGTAAATATGACATGTAGGATTTCACATTTTGAAGATGGCAGATACATTTGTATGTTCTATTTATAACTGAACAATATAAAAAAAATATTGGGCAGGCTATATTGGTCGGTAAATGCTGTCATTGCAGGATAAATACACTTTATATATACTCGACTCGAAACAGAAAGAAAATATCGCCAGAGACTCGACATTTTTCCTGTTTCTAAAAGTCATACAGATAAGTTTAATGCTTGGCGATAATGTACCTATATTATACAAGTAAAGAATGAATTTGAAACATCAGTTCACTAAACGTGATAATATTAAACATCATAATAAAACAAGGAAATACTATACACATAGTCTCTATAATTGAGGAAGTGTGTACGTTTTATTTCAATACAGAGACTGATCGAATGTTAACCCATCACAACACCATCACCAAGCCTTCACCACGTACATAGCTAAGGACAAACCCCCAGTACAATAAAAGGTTCACAAACACCATGATTATAAAGAATACTTCATATCACATGAATTAATGTGTATGGTGTGCATACTTTAGCTTCTATTTTCCATTAATCTTTTGTTATTTCTTGGTTTATACATGAATATGCTACCACTATCGACTTTGACTATACTGATTTGCTTTCTTGCACTCATATATTTTCATATTAAATTGATATTAAATTTTATATATGTTTAGACTTTCCATTATTTTGACTATGTGCGTGGCTAAACGCCTCATATGCATTAAGCTATGTATCTTTTTGTTGTTAGTTTATACACATTATTCTAAACAACAGTTAACTTTTAATGATTTCTATGAGTGGCCAGTGTTCTGAATCTATCAGTTTTGTCATATTCAAGATTTTCTCCGTTGGGTCTCCTCTTTCTCCCATGTATTTTTGGTTGTTTGTGAACCTTTTCACTTACTTATGATGGCTGTTTGTTGTTGACTAGATGTTGGGTAAACAATCGGTCAGTCGACGTTTTATAATCCTTAATTAGAGTTTTAGTATATTCAAAACATATTAATGTGCTAGCCACTAATACGACAGCATGCGTTTGTTGTTGTCATTTGCCAAAAAACCCTGTTATAAAAAGGGATTAAATGGTCACTTACTATTACAGCGATGATATGCACATGTTATTATCCTGAAGGCATATAAAGTGTCACGTGATGGGACATGCGCAATTCATTTGATTAATTGAGAGATAAAGAAAAACCAACCAAAATGGTACAATTAATCTAAGCATCATTTTACATATCTGGTTTATTATTTCTATTTAAAATATTTTCCATTCTTGAAAATGATAATCTGCTTCACAAAATGTGGTAGAGTGATTGCAAATTAAGATTAGAGAATATCAGAGGGGCAATCACAAATGAACAATCCAGAGAAACTGTCAACATGGCGACGAAAAATATAACAAAAACACAACACAATATGTGTTAGACTATGCTATACACAAGGACACACAAATATCGTATTGAAGACGTGATCTCTCCTACAAACAACTGGAAGTAAAGACGAACCAAACATCGTGAGTGTATCATTAACGTTAGAGTAACATAATTGGAGATTGTAAATAGTATAGAGAGGACTTGCTGTGTTGTCCGAAACTGCGCAAAGTTTTCAAACAGAACAAAATACATTCGTTTAACGAATCCAGTTGGACGAAGAAGTAGATCATATGCACTCTCGTCTAAATTATCCCTATCAGTATTGCCATTTCAATCACATGTTAACAAGGAAACATTGTGCACATACTTTCAATTGTTGCCATTACTAAACCCGAATATATTTATTCATTATTATGTTAGCTTAATTTAATGCAGTAATATATCGAACTATCAACACTTGCAATTAATGATCTCATCAATGTGAAGTTTGTAAGGGCATACTAATGTATTTGTTTTTCTCAATTTGACCTCGGCTTCATCTCGATCTAAACTATGAAGAATGGGTTTATCAAGTTCTGACCGGTACTAATTTACCCTGTGTTTGCATTGTTCAATATTAATAAATTACTGAACTGATACTCACGTGTGAAAGTTATTTTACCTGGACAACTGTTGTCATTATCATTTTAGAATGCACGAGAGTGATGTATCTTTGCGGTGATAAAAACCTTTAGGTCGTAACTGTGGTCAACGTTTCTCACCTTGTGAATATTTTCTATTATGTCAGATTTTATTACTGTGACGTGTTATAACTGAAATTATAATGTAGTTGCTTAATATTTCTGGTTTGTGATTGGATAATACTGTAATTTTCACGGTGTAAATTCCACGGTTGAAATAGCATGAACTATTTTTAGAACTACGGGTTCAGCTGGAGGAATCTACCATCTTGAAAACGTGAAATTCTACATGTCATATTTACAACAGTACACAAAAATAATTAAAATGCCTACCTTGAAATCTTTTATCAAAATTGAAGCGTACACGAAGCGAAATAACGTCTGATCTTTACCTTTTAAACTGGAAGTTTATATATAATAAATTGGTTTTACTAAATACAATGGCCAAACGAAAAAGTAGAAAAGGACAAACAACGATCGAACTAAAGATCGAGCAATATAAATCCGACTAACAACCGGAGTAAAATCTGGTTCTCAAGACTCAAAGTGATACCAGCCGGAAAATAATATTGCCAAATCGATGTCGAACATCAATTGTATTATACTTAAAATTCATAGGTGGAGAACTTTTATTATTCTTCCGGAGCACCTGAGTTCACCCCCAATTTTCAGTGGAGTTCGCGTTACTCGATCTTTAGTATTATGAGTATGTTTTGTAGATCGTTGTTTGTCTTTTTGTTCTTTTGGCCATTGTGTTGTCTGTTCGTTTGCGATTTACGGATTCCGATTACCCCTTTGGTATTTTCAAACTCTCCTTATTATTGTTTCTTCCCTCCCGAATATCTAACATGTAAATTGTAGGAGAATTGTAACATTTCTTACGCAAACAAATTAGAAAAAAACTAGATTTAGACGCTGCTTGAATTGAAACAGGATTGTCTTCATTTTCTAAGACTGAAAACTCTATATTTACAAACTGACTGCGAGTCTGTACTAAAACAGAAAAGAAATCAATTTGTAATGATAATAGTATACGACCATTTTTGAACCACAATGTCTGCATGTTTTATTTCCCCCACTATTCAAAGAACAACACTTAAGACACTACGTAATGACAAAAATCTATTAGAACCGTTTTGTAGACTTTCATTCACGATTCCTCATTCGTTTTTTCAGGATGAGGCTTATGATATATGATGCCCTTTACAACAATAATTACATTTATCTCGAAACCGGAATATCCAGAGAAAACCACCGACCTATTGCACGTCACTGACAACATTTATCACATAATGTTGTATTGAGTACACATCGCCATGAGCGGGATTCGAATTCACAACGTTAGTGGTGATTGATACTGATTGCATATGTAGTTATAAATCCAACTACCATACGATACAACCATGACTGCCTCTCATTTGTTTATCCATCTATTTCAAATTTAAACCTCCTGATTGCACCTGTGCAAGTTACCCATTCATATATAATCCGACTGGTCATGTTATAACTGGTAACCTTAAAATTATCAACAGCACCTATGTACGAGCTGCGTTCGCCAAAGGGCCTAAAAAGTCCATAAACTCGAAACAACTTTAAAATACTTATGGAAACCGTCAAGGATTATGCCAGACAATGGGGAAAACGTGAAAGGGAGGACTTAGATACTCTTTCCGAATGGGTGAAGAGTGTGAGGTCACTAATACAGAATAGAACTTAAAAAACTCAGTGGGTCTATGAGCACTCGCTCTAAATCATTCTTAAAAGACCCAAATGTTGCTAAACACCTGTTTCTCCTTTATGACAAATATGTTATTGTCTCCGCCGACAAGGCCTCTAAAAATATTGTTTTTGTGTGTAAATCACATTACATAGACTGCTTGATAAATGAAGTAAGTATTGACAATTCACTTGGCAACCCTGCATATTCCCCGACGACACTTACGAAAGAGGAAATATATGTCTGAATTTTAACCAAAGATGAAGAACTGGATCTTCCATCACTCTACTGGATTCCTAAATTACACAAGTGTCCTTTGAAACAGCGCTATATTGCTGCATGGGTCTGCCAAATGCTCCACTAAACCTCTTTCCAAATTATTAACATGTATTCTATCGGCGGTCAAAACCGGACTTCAGAGTTACTGTGACACTAGCTACTCGACAGGTGGTGTGAATCAGATGTGGATTCTGAAGATCTCGAAAGATCTGTTAGGTTCCTATCCTCCTGCAATAGCATTAAAATATTTGACTTCTCTACCCTTTACACGACTATTCCTCACTCTAAGCTGAAGGACAAATGAAGGGAGTTGGTCCAACTGTATTTCAT
This sequence comes from Gigantidas platifrons, assembly GCA_002080005.1. Classification (NCBI taxonomy): domain Eukaryota; kingdom Metazoa; phylum Mollusca; class Bivalvia; order Mytilida; family Modiolidae; genus Gigantidas; species Gigantidas platifrons. Next base: position 286,610 of record MJUT01028988.1, on the reverse strand, counting down.
AAAAAAGAATGGTCAACGTAGATACAAATACCTTGTGCTAGGAAGAGACATATCTTATTTTGTAAAACACCACTCTGATTCTACCAAAAAGTTCTCTGAAACTAATATCTTCAACATGCTCGAGTTTGTGATAGACAGCATATTTGCTATGTTAGGTGGACGTGTTTTTCAACAGACAATCGGCATACCTATGGGTACAAATTGTGCTCCTCTTCTCGCCGACTTGTTCCTTTATTCGTACGAGGCAGACTTCATACAGGGGCTTCTCAAGAAAAACGAAAAGAAGCTAGCCCGATCCTTTAATTTCACGTTCCGATATATAGATGATGTCCTTTCACTAAATAATTCTAGGTTTGGTGATTTTGTTGATCACATCTACCCCATTGAGCTTGGAATAAAGGATATCACAGATACAGATAGGTCTGCTTCATACCTTGACATACACCTCGAAATCGACAGCAAGGGTCGCTTAAGAACAAAACTTTACACGACAAAAGAGATGTTTTCAATTTTCCCATTGTGAACTTTCCTTTAATATGTAGCAACATTCCAGCAGCACCTGCATATCTCTCAGATGATACGATATTCCAGAGCTTGTGGTTCCTATAAGGATTTCCTTCTTAGAGGGTTGCTGCTAACAATGAAGCTACTGAACCAATGGTTCTTTTTGGTCAAGTTGACGTCATGACTTGGTTGACCGTTATGGAATATCTGTGTCACAAATAACCACGGATATGTTCCACTTGTAAACACTTCCCGGTCCTTTCCTCATTCACGACTTATTAACGGGTTTATAACTAGATTAACACAACAGTGGCACTAGTGGAGCAGGAACTGCTTACCTTTCCGGAGCATTTGAGTTCACCTCCGGTTTTTAGTGGGGTTCGTGTTACTCGATCTTTAGTTTTATATGTATGTGTTTTAGATCGTTGTTTGTCCTTTTGTCCTTTGTGTTGTCTGTTCGTCTTCGATATACGGATTCTGATTGCCCCTTTGATATCTTCAAACTCTTCTTAGAGAATGGAATAGAACTGATAAGTGTAGCCAAGCAAATGCCATTTATGGTCCATGTAAGTTAAACATGATTTTTACATTGCTGCGATTTTCATCATAGTTCCTTAACGATTTATATAAATTAAATATAATACTGTTCAAATTGTGCTTGTGGTATTTCTCGAAAAGTTGCATTGAATGTTTTGTAATATAATAAATAAAGCGATATCGGGAATGATTTGGTAACTTGCGTCAATCGCTTATTGGAATAACAATTTGTCTAGTATGCTTACTGGAGGTAAACAAAATCTAACTGACGAAGATAACTGTTTAATTTGTAACAAACTGTAAAAGTTTATTAGCACATGTTAAAGGTTCATCCACGTGTAAGTTACATAAATGATGTCAACAAAATAAAAACAAACAAACAAAAGCAAGAAACAACCCTCCCCCCCAAAAAAAAGACAATTTTGGAAAATAAGAAAACAAAGCCATTTCTCTATCATTTATTTAATTGTAACTGTTATACCCTCATAAATGTGCTTACTCTGGTATACAGATTGTAATACTTATAATTTTAAAGATTACTTTATAAGTTGATGCAACTTGTGGATGATCATGTTTGACCTTCTACAGATATTAACATATATAAACATGTAGTTTTAACCTAAAATTAGCGATTTATTTTAAGAGAAAATTTGAAGATACCAAAGAGGTAATCAAATATCTAAGAAGGACGGACAATACAATGGCCAAAAGAAAAAAAGGCAAACAGTGATCAACAAACATTACACAGAACACTAAAGATCGAGCAACACGAACCCCACAAACAACCGCGGGTGAACTCAGGTGCTCCGGAAGGGTAGGACGTTCCTGTTCCAAAAGTGGCATTCGTCGTATTGCTCTAGTATCAAACCCGGCGATAAGTCACCTATGAGGAAAGACTCGGATTGTGATTACGACAAACGGAACATATCTGTGGTTATTTATGGCACATATACTCCGTAACGGTTAACCAGAGTCATGGCAACGACCGGAAAACGTAACCACTAGGATCTCTTGGTTCAGTGAAATTTGTTTTTATGAAAGATAGTAGAAGTTAATTTATCACAATTTGCACGAACCAAGAATATCGCCATAAGCGTGTGAATCACGGACAAGACCTTTACTGGACAATAAGAGTAACATGGTGTGTGTCTTACAAGAACCAGGAACTACATACCTTACGCGAGCTTATCGGTTTACCCCCATGTGTTTTGGTGGGGACCGTGTTACTCATTATGTTAGTTTTCTGCATTGTAGTTTTGTTTTCTGCGTCTTGTGCTCAATGTTGCCGGTGTCTCTAGAGTCTCACTCTTGCCCACTCTCCCGTTTTATGTTACCTTATCAGCATACTTGTATAATCTAAGAATTTCAAGCATTTACTAGTTAAACACAAAACTGAAAATCAGAAATCGAACAATGGTAGTAATTTTTAAGAAAAATAATTTAGCTTTGTATTTAATTCATCAGTATTTGAAAATCTTCAAGCGCAATGTGTCAAAATAACTACAGGAAACTACATGCATTTTTCAATATTGTTGATAACATTTTTTGTGTGTTTCAGCGTTGTATTTTGATAATTTGTTTGTTTTTTTAAAACTGTTTTTGATTGTCTTCCTTCGTGTCTTGTTTCCTAAATTGTTCATTCTTGATTGGTCCTTTGGGTTTGTCTAACGTTTATTTGTGCTGTGACTTTTGTATCCAATGTTGCCCTTGTTCCTAGATTGTACATTTTTGTATACATTCATGATTGCCTCTAGTTTACAATGAGAAAATAAAAAAACTTTATGTTCCAAAATAGACCGTCTTAACAAACTGCAAGAAATGGCTCAAAGAGCAGTACAAGATCTGAAATTGTCAGTTAAACCTTCATATAAAAATAAAGCTTCCCGTTCGAGAACCGCAGAGTATTTAAACAACAGTATCGTTTGACAGAACATGAAAAGAACTGAAACTAGTAGCGGATCACTGTACAATCAAGTACACAAATTCCTCGCAGAGAAAATAACAAGTTGAGAAATCATGATAATGAAACCGTTTAATAGATAACGGTAATAATTATTTACCTACACAAGATCAATCTGTAAACAATTACCGTAATCATGAGGAATACAAAATACCCGTACGAATTCAAGGAACTACAAAAGACATAAAATTGACAAACGACGATTTTTTGTTGTTGGTGTATCTCGTAAACGCTCAGCGAGATTTTATTTATCTGGAATTGATTCTAAATCAACTCGAACCGGTATTTTACCATACCTTGAGCTTAAAGGTGTAAAAGTAACGTTCTTGCAACTGTTCCATGGAAGATACAGCTCTTCAAGATTATCCGCGAAATTAAATATTAATGAAGAAAGTGCTGAGATCATAGAATCGGAGAATTTCTGGCCGGATGGTGTACAGTGTCGTAGATGGCTTAGTAATCGTGACTGGTACAACCGATGGAATGACAAGTCTGGAAAGAGCAATTAAATATCAGGTTGTCCGCAGTAAATAAGATAAACAAAATACTGATAATGTTGTTATTGAACTCATGTATTATCTGTAGTACAATGAATCTTAATATTTTAGCTTGGAATGTTCTCAACCATGTGTCTTGCAAATCTTCTTAATCAAACTGATGGTGATATAGTTATAGTTTTGAGAACATAAATTAAAACCTAATTCGTTAATGTATATGAACAGTATTGATAGTAGATATACAAGTGTGTCCAAATCTGATAGGTTAGGGTCAGGCTATAATTGTACATATGGTAAGGGAGGTATGTCTATCATGTACCAAACAACGTTACAATTTGCTATTCATCACATATATAAAACTAACTCTGACAGAATAGTTGGTATAACAATTAAATGTTGTAAGACATACGTACCATTGTTTGTGCTTGGTGTTTACTTACCTGCTGATAGTTCTACTGATAATTTCAGAGAAGAGTTGCATGCTCTTGACGATTTGTGATTATGGAAAAGTTGCAATTGCGGGAAATTTGAATTCCAGTTGTGTCAATACAAATATAGATGTAACAATCAAAGCTAAATCAAAAGAATTACAACGTTTTGTGAAAAGGCACTTGTGTCAATACAAATATAGATGTAACAATCAAAGCTAAATCAAATGAATTACAACGTTTTGTGAAAAGGCACTCGTTTTATCATACATTTAAAGATGGGGATATTCCATTTAAAGGTCCCGAGTTTACAATTACTCACGTACCATGTTAGATTACATACTGCGTCATGAGTAACATGTCAGACAAGTAAGGCGTTATGAAATTCTCGAGGAAGAAAATTTCAGTTCTACTTCCGACCATCTCTCTGGCGACTGTAACAAACTCAGATGCTGAACGTCAGTGAAAAAATGGCCCATACGTTTGCAAAATGCTCGAAATGAAGGTTCTTACAATACGGATGAATAAAAAAACATGTCCAGTGAATAAAAATATCCACGAAGCGTATCACTTTGCGCGGTTTAGTCCTAATGACAATTGTTTACATTTTGGGGCAAAAATGCATTTCATAACTTCCCCTATATACTATATAAATGCAATATTTTTTTTACTCTTCCTTTATTTAAATCATTGAAATTCAAGCGACTGTGATGCAAATCAAAACATTTTAGTGTAACTGAAGGTGTTTGACAAGGGAATGTTTTGTCTGGTATTCTGTATTTAGTGTTTATTAATGATTTGTTATTTGAATTGATAAAATGTAATATTAGAATAAGCATTGGAAATTTAACTTGCAATGCACCTACACTTGCTGATGATATTGAATGCATTGTTATTTCACCACGTGCTCTTCAACGAATGCTAGATGTTTGTTCGGACTACTCAAAACAAGTCGTGAGTTCAATTCAATGGTAATAAATCATGTGTGGTTCAATTTGCTCTGAACGCTCGAAAACCAGACTTCAAGTTGTCCATAAATGGCGAACCTGCATCTGACACGTATATCCACCTTGATATCGAGCTAAATGGTAATTTCGAATCACTCAACAGGACCAGAAATGTTCGTAGGAAAGCCATAAATACGTACGTTGCAATGTCAAATATCAGAACTGAATATACAAAGCCACTTGCACTAATTAAACTCTATAACACTGTAGTGATTCCTTCTTGTTTGTACGGATGTGAAGTCTGGAACAGTTTGAAAAACCAAGGTATTAGCTTGCTGAAACGTCTTCAACACTTTACCGTGAAACACATACTGAAACTGCGTAAGTTAACTAGATGCGATATTTGTGAAAGCTTAGTATGTCTAAATTCCATCACGTGTGAGGTAGAAAAACGCAAACTGCATTTTTTCGGAAAACTATCCAATATGAACAGTAAACATCTACCAAAGAAGATCTTCCTAAACATACTTTTCACACGTGTTTTTGATAAAGATACAGTTCGGTATGGTACGTACCAGACATTCTGGATATTGTACAGACATACGATCTTTCAGAATATATCACAGATTATCAATTAGATGGACAATTCCCTGGTAAATTGCAGTGAAGAAAGGCCGTGTCATTTGCAGTCCAGTCATACCAACAGCAAAGTTTGACTTCTCGTGTAACAGCTGACTGGTTTCTCACGTTTTATAAATATCCACAATGTAGTACGCACAGCAAACATTTGGTCGTATCCTACCAACTCTTCTGAACTACGCACAACATTCTTTATCGCTGAATTGATTTCAACCGTACCAAACTCCAATGTTAAAATATGCAGATTATGTGAAAAACAATATGTACAGACAATTTTGTACATGTGTCCTGTAACTGTCCATATTCTCTCGAAATCCAAAATATTTGGTGGGACTTAATAATAGAAAATTTTTGCTTAGAACTTTATGTTGAACTAAGCAGCTACGAAGATGAGGCATTATACCAAATTATACTTGGACAAACTCCATGTACTGATCTAGGCAATCTTGACCTCAAATCATTTTAGAAAATGAGTTATTTGCATGCTACTAAACTAGCAGCAGAATACAACAGAGCTGTAAAATATATCGAGTAACAGACATAAGCATTACTTACAATATCATCAGCAAACTACATATAAAATGAACTACTACTATTGAATGTACAACATCTAATTGACATTTTTTATAATTAATGCATTCTATTGTTTAATTTGTTTTTGAAATTTCATTGTAATCTCTATATGGAGGAAATAAAGACATGAATGAATGAATGATAACTTACGTCAATCGCTTAATAGAATAACAATTGATCTAGATATACTTACTAGAGGTAAACAAAATCTAATTGACGAAGATAACTGTTTAATCTGTAACAAACTGTAAAAGTTTATTAGCACATCTTAAAGGTTCATCCACGTGTAAGCTACATAAATTAGGTAAACAAAATAAAAACAAACATACAAAAGCAAGAAACAAAAAACAAAAAGACAAAAAACATCGATTTTCATTTCATTTTCTCTATAATTTGTTTAATTGTAACTGGTATACCCTCATAAATTTGCATGTTCTGTTCTAAAAGTATATATGGTGTAATACTTATAACTCACAACGTTAGTGGTGATTGGCACTGATTGCATGGGTAGTAATAAATCCAACTACCATACAATCATGACCACCATGGCCTCTCAGTTGTTTCTTCATCTATTGGAGAATGGAATAAAACTGATAATTGTAGTCAAGCAAATAAATGTCATTTATGGTCCACGTACGTTAAATGTGATATTAATCTTGCTCCGATTTTAATCGTGGTTTCTTGACGATTTATAAAAATTAAATACAATACCGTTTAAATTGTGCTTGTGGTATTTCTGGAAAAGTTGCATTTTATATTTTGCAATATAATAAATAAATCGATATCGGGAATGATTTGATAACTTGCGTCAATCGCTTATTCGAATAACAATTGGTCTAGGTATGCTTACTAGAGGTAAACAAAATATCTAACTGACGGAGATAACTGTTTATTCTGTACAAATGTAACAAACTGTAAAAAAAAATTTAGCAGACCTTCAAGGTACAACCACCTGGAAGCTACATAAATTTGGTCAACAAAAAAAAAAAAAAATAAAAAAAAAAATAAAATAAAATACAAGACAACAGAAGAAAAGCAATACACACTTCATAAATAACTTGGGCATTTGAAGTAAGAATGTAACAAGCATCTTGAATAAAAATATCATATTGTTGTTAAAAAAAAGAAAAGGAAAACAAAACCCATTGATGTTCTTTTACTTTTTTCTATCATTTGTTTAATTGTTACTGGTATGCCTTCAAAAATGTTCATGCTGTGTTTTAAATGTATATATGGTGTAATACTTATATTCTTCAAGATTACTTGATAAGTTAATACAACTTGTGGATGATCATGTTTGACCTCCTGCAGATATTAACATATATAAACATGCAGTGTTAACCTAAAATTAGCGATTTATTTTAAGAAAAAAATATGAAGATACCAAAGAGGTAATCGAATATCGAAGAAGGACGGACAATACAATGGCCAAAAGAAAAAAAAGGCAAACAGTGATCAACAAACATTACACAGAACACTAAAGATCGAGCACCACGAACCCCACAAACAACCGCGGGTGAACGCATGTGCTCCGGAAGGGTAGGAATCTCCTGTTCCACTAGAGGCATCCGTCGTATTGCTCTAGTATCAAACCCGGTGATAAGTCACCAATGAGGAAAGACCCGGATTGTGATTACGACAAACGGAACATATTTGTGGTCATTTATGACACAGATACTCCGTAATGGTTAAACAGATCATGGTGACGACTGTTAAACGTAGCCACTAGGAGCCCTTGGTTTGTTTTTACGAAAGATAGTAGAAGTTAATTTATCACAATTTGCAGGAACCAAGAATATCGCCATAAGCGTGTGAATCACGAACAAGACCTCTACTGGACTATTATAGTAACATGGTGTGTGTCTTACAAGAACCAGGAACTACATACCTTACGCGAGCTTATAGGTTTACCCCCATGTGTTTTGGTGGGGACCGTGTTACTCATTATGTTAGTTTTCTGCATTGTAGTTTTTTTGTTTGTTCTGCGTCTTGTGCTCAATGTTGCCGGTGTCTCTAGAGTCTCACTCTTGACAACCCTCCCGTTTTCTATAGTGTGTTTCTACCTTATCAGCATACTTGTATAATCTAAGAATTTCAAGCATTTACTAGTTAAACACAAAACTGAAAATCAGAAATCGAACAATGGTAGTCATTTTTAAGACAAATAATTTAGCTTTGTATTTAATTCATCAGTATTTGAAAATCTTCAAGCGCAATTTTTCAAAATAACTACAGGAAGCTACATGCATTTTTTTTAAAATTTTGTTGATAACATTTTTGTGTGTGTTTCTGCGTTGTATTTGTTTATTTGTTTATTTGTGCTTTTTAATTTTTTTGTTTGTGTTCTTTCGTGTCTTGTTTCCTAAATTGTTCATTCTTCATTGCCCCTTTGGGTTTGTCTAACGTATATTTGTGCTGTGACTTTTGTATCCAATGTTGTCCTTGTCTCTAGATTATCCATTCTTGATTGCCCCTTTGGTTTTGTCTAACATTTAGTTGTCATGTATCTTGTGTATCTAATGTTTCCTTTGTCATGTGTCTTGTGTATCCAATGTTGCCAGTGTTTCTGTATTGTCAATTCTTGATTGCCCCTGTGGTTTTGTCTAACATTTAGTTGTCATGTATCTTGTGTATCTAATGTTGCCTTTGTCATGTGTCTTGTGTATCCAATGTTGCCAGTGTTTCTGTATTGTCCATTCTTGATTGCCCCTGTGGTTTTGTCTAACATTTAGTTGTCATGTATCTTGTGTATCTAATGTTGCCTTTGTCATGTATCTTGTGTATCCAATGTTGCCATTGTTTCTTGTTTGTCCATTCTTGATTATTACTCCTTTGTTTTTGTCTAACTTTTATCTATTAAAATCGAGAAGAGTTGATATCATGGTAATTTTTTTCAGCACATTATTCTAAATGAAATATAAAGGGAACAATACATTTTTCATGTCTGTCTCTGTGCATGACCGCTGACTATATATTTCTATTTATACTATTCTTAATATCTCGGAGTTTTCTTAATAAGAACATCATCTCAATATCTCCAATAAGTTGTTTCACTCACTCCAAAATGTGGCAATGAATCAATGAATCAACTTCTTCCGATATAGTCTCCGTGGGCTGTTGTCAAACCCATGTTGGCGTTGTCGTTGCTTATTAAGAATTAATTAGGATATTACGATCTTCAATCATAAACGTCCGCGTATCATCAATGTGCACTTACCATTACGTCTCCATTTATTTACTGTTGGTGTTTAACGCCACTTTCAACAAACTGTTTTGTTATTTAGAAGCAGTCAGGAGTTGATAGACTATAGCAGAGATCCCATCGAAAGCCAAAGTGATAACATATGCTTGTAGTGATTACAACTGACCGTGGGCGAGAATTGAACTCACAACTTTAGACACTGATTGGTTAGGTAAAAATAAATACAATTACTATGCGATCGCGGCCATGACGACCGAACACGGTGTAATATATGACATGCATTGTGAGCAATGATCATTAAGTGTGCTTTGTAACTCCTTCTGTCAAAGCTATATAGATGCAAAAGGGAAAGGTTTCACACTGCCTCCTTTTATGCCTGAGATAGGGCATGATTAACTTTTTCGCCATCTTTTGTTGTGCTAGTCTATTCAAATTTGATGCTTAACGCCAACTCAAACAATATTTCAATTAACTCATTGTGCGAATGAACAATGTTAAGAAATTCGAAAAAGTTGCTATAAATAAAATATCATGCTTAAGATCACTCTAGAATTGAATCGTATATATCTAAATTGGTGCGCACGACTTGTTTCTTGAATTACCTTCACCAGGTACACTAAAATGTCCAAAGACTTGAAATGATTTAAATGTTTTTTGGAACAGAAAAGCCAATTAATTAAATAGCTGTCAATTTCAATGTTAAATATATCTTTTAAACCATATAGGAACAGAAACACTGTCTTTTGGGAAGATGATGCCCAAAGCGAGACGTTGACTAATAATTCACCGGCAGCAATATTGCCCTAGTGATCGGTATGAAATGTAGATAATTGATTTAGCGAGCACTACGCGCTTTAGGAATAACCTACTGCCATACAATAAAATTAACGGAAAGACCAGCGGTAAAATCGGAAGCAGTTAATAAATAATTCATTTAAACCCATTTAGGATAATTTCGGAAAATAAAGACATGGTATGGCAATTTAGTCGCTTTAATGAATAGTAGAAACATATACTTTATTTACAATACAATATAATTATATGTTAAATGCAAGTATAAAATCGGTAAAATCATATGATTATAAAATGTTGTATTGTAATTGACTTCGTAACTGTTGTGTTTATGACAGTGAGGTTTGTCAGGGGATTTATACATGTGGTTGTAAATAAGTTATATTGGCAATTTGCACTGATTTACTAAGTACAGATTAAAGAAATAACATTTTCATTTCTGCAATTCATTCAATAATGATGACTGCTCATATATCAAAGTTGATCTCTGACCTACTAGAGGTACTATATGGCTTCCAGTTGTTAAAAAGTAAATATGCCCTTATTATCACAAAAATGGTCGCGTATCAAATATATAATTGAATATTAATTGATCATCTGCACGGAGCCACCCATGCTTACCTATAGCAAACTATTGTTAGTTGCACGCTGCTGCAAGTTGCGTGCTTATTACAATGGACCCGCCATTCTCTACCACGTGGCACCAACTTCAGGGCGAGTTGTCTTTACGATTCGTTGAGCAATATGAGTTTACGTCCTTTCAGTGGAGTCTTAGAAATTCCAAGTCCTTTATCAAAATTAGGGTTTGTGCCTAATGAGAGAAATACAATATAACACTAAACTAGGAAATTGAGCGGTCACGTATTTGTGTGCTAGGGGTGTCAATTTGCATATTCTAATGCAATTGTAATGTAACGCGTATTTTCATTGGCTCTCGAGGGCCGTCACATCTGCAGTTGACAGGCCTGAAGGAATCATTCTATATTCCTACGTCAAATGCACTTGTTTGTTTGTAAACAATATGGCTGCCCCAGATGCCGAAGCGGCAGCAGACGACATCCTTCCTGTTCAGATTGAACGTAAGTTCAATAAACTAAGTACATTCCATTGTACACAGCTTATCCCCAGTCCCTTTCTTTCTGTTTTTTCTGCATAGATTTGTTTATTCCAAACATAAAAGTACACTTCAAAGTTTTTCTCCCAATTTCAGTTTTGACAATATAAAAATTATCTCAATATTTGGATACAACAAGTCCTACAAATGGTCATGATCAATGCCTAGATAAATGAATTTAAAAAACAGTCTGTTTCTATTTTCATTTTACAAAAAAAAATTAACTGTGCAGTGCAAAAAAAAATGCATCATTTTCTTCCGTACGATGTTCGTCCCCAGTTCACGGTAGTTGTGCATTGATGTTTTCTCCCGTTGCTTGCAATGTTAGTATGGACACATATTCTACGATGAATTACAGAAAAGTAATGATTAAATTAAACGAAAATAATGTTACCTATAGATCTAGTATACATCTATTTACTGGCTATGTTTATTGTCCCCCGAGACACCAACTATTTCCCGACGCGAAGCGTATGGAAATAGTTGGTGTCTCGGGGGATAATACACTTGCTATTGTCCGAATAGCAAGTAAATACGTGTTTTATTATACCAAAGGCAATCTAGGAAATCTGAGAAAATATGACCATTAAAAAGACACAAATAGAAGTTCTTAATAGTAATATTAAGAAAAAATATCAACAATAAAACATGTTTTTTAAATTGCCAGTAAATAGTTCAGCGGCAGTCAATAGTATTGAAAACTATTGACCGGTCAATAGTCTCAGTGTTAAAAATGTGAAACAATAGCATTTTTATTTCTTTAAAAAAGCTTTAAGAAAGTATATACTGAGGTATAATAATATGTTTTATTATACTTTTACAGTATTTTTACTATATAAATTAACAGTCATAGATTTGCTAATTTCCCCTAAAAACCTATTTCCCCGGAAGTGAAATATTTCCCTGAGACTTCTTCCCTATCCGCAATTTTGCACGTTCATATTTCCCGGTTTTTTTTTAATCCTTTGCTAATTTCCCCTAAAAGCCTATTTCCCCGGAAGTGAACTGTTTCCCTCAGACTATTTCCCTATCCGCAATTTTGCACGTTCATATTTCCCGGTTTTTTTAAATCCTTTAATTTCTCCTAAAAGACTGTTGAATTTGTTTAATATTACTGGTAAAACATATATGTGTTGTTTATTTCATTACACTTTAATTAGTGTTATTACCTAATAGTATATTAATTACCTTTCTATTGGAATAGTTTTAACCATATTTCACTTTTAATTTGTCTCTCGGGCAATAGAACGACGGTCGTTCTATTGCCCGCTGTAGCTGTAGCGTTCTATTGCCCGCGACCTTTTGACCCGCTTTATGATTGGTCAATTACGTCTCATGAATATTCATTAACTCGACCAAATCTTTATCAATGCGTCTAAATTCCAAATGTAATAAAACGTTCGAATGATAACTCATAATTTGTTATTGTTAACTGTTTTGAAAAATACAATTTAATTACTTTATTCTTATCTCTCTATCCCAAAACTTTGAAAGTACAAAAATATGCATCCCAAAACTACTATTAGGTAATAAAACAGTTATTTAATGTGTAGCCAGGCAATAGACCAGAAAATTTCCCCTCGGTACTGGGAACAGCTCTAGTGTTCTATTGCCCTCAGCCGTTGGCTTCGGGCAATAGAACACCTGAGCTGTTCCCAGTACCTTGGGAAATATATTATGGTCTATTGCCTGGCTACACATTAAATAACTGTATACTAAGTGATAAAAATCTGAAGTGACACAACTATAAACACAATATTGAGGTAATATGCCTTATTTTACTGTTCTTCATCAGTGTGAGTTTAATAACCTAGAAATAATCATATCACAGCGGGAAAAAAAACCTTTTATTGTTGTTCTTCAATTGTTCAAGTATAATAAAACAGTTAAAACTGGTTATTTCGGGAAGTAGCAAGTTTATTGTCCCCCTCAACACAAACTATTTCCCTCCGCTTCGCGTCGGGAAATAGCTTGTGTTTCGGGGGACAATAAACTTGCTACTTCCCTCACAACCGGTCTTTAACTGTATAATACAAACTATGACTTCCATGAATTATTTTGATTCTAGTAGAAAAAATCGAACATATTTTGAATGGAAGTCAATAATAAAGAGAAATGCATGTAATAACGAAATCCACTGACCTGAAACTATTCGGTGATGTAATTAAGTTACTGATATTTCCCAATTTGATGACATTTGCATTTAGCTACATAAGAAATGCTAAAAAAAATCGTAAAATCAATCACTAACCAGTTTGTGTCAAAATGTGAGCGTTCCAAATTATGTCACCGGATGACGATAAATTACAAAAGCCAAAGTCGATAGATTGTTTTTTTTCCGGATTTTTTTTTTATATCAACAACAATATTATGATTTTTTGTTTGCATGCACCTCGGTCCTAC
>MJUT01028988.1:247615-270726 GCA_002080005.1 Gigantidas platifrons | reverse complement strand
TTTTGGAACTGTTCTGACAGTGTGGTATTTTTTGTTTTTCTGTTAGATTTTGGAACTGTTCCGACAGTGTGGTATTATTTGTTTTTCTGTTAGATTTTAGAACTGTCCCGGCAGTCTGGTATTTTTTGTTTTTCTGTTAGATTTTGGAACTGTTCTGACAGTGTGGTATTATTTGTTTTTCTGTTAGATTTTGGAACTGTTCCGACAGTGTGGTATTTTTATATTGTTCCTTTTAATTAATAACTTGTGTACAAAAAGGCAGAATCGTCATATTGCATTATCCTATATGTATACATCTTTAGCTTAGCGTTTTATGTTTTGTAGATCGTTGTTTGTCCTTTTGCCATTTTTTTTTGGCCCTTGTGTTACCTGTCCCTCGATTTACGGATTCTGATTACTCCTTTTGTTTCTTCAAACTCTTCTAACAAGAAAAAAGACAATGCTATATACACATTTAATACGTGATGAAATGTCTTGTTAAATCCAAATAGGAAATCATATAAACAGTGGCAGAATTAATACCGTATCATACACATATATGACCATTGACTCTATCTTATATAAACAGTGGTAGAATTAATACCCGTATCACACACATATATGACCATTAATTCTATCTTAAGTATGTCTGGGAGTTATAAATATGCTCCAATATTTCATTATCTAGAGGACATTTCTTTGCATAAAGCATAACCTGGGTTCGGGTTAGGGTTATAGTGTTTAATGCCACTTTCAATAATATTTCTGTTATATCGCGGCGGACAGCTTTATTGGTGGAGGAAACCGGAGTACCCTCCGACCTACCGCAAATCATCGACAAACTTTATCACATAATGTTGTATTGTAAAACACAAAAGCTTAAGATAAAAACAAACAGTAACCTTATTAATTAACCTATATAAACAAATGTATAATTATATTGGCCAACATTATCTGTGTTATATTTATCAATGTCTTACACTTAGCATAGAAATGAAAACACATTGTGTATTGAATGTAAATATGTAGCTAATAACTTCTGTTGTTAACTTCTGATGCTGGAAAACAACAGATCAGAGAAATGTGCATTAAAATGTTTCAAAAAGTTTAGAAGCAAATATCTAATATGAATAAGGAGAAATTGTAAATCTGTTTGAAATTTCACTAATCTTAAATTGATTTGTCATAGCATTAATTTTCGTTTTTAGCACACACATAGAAATAAATGGAAGAATTTGAATCCCATTAAACGGTCTAACCCTATCACATATTTTTTTTTATAATGAAATATTTTTACATTTCTTAAAATTTTATTCAGAACATACATCCCATATTCATATATAATTTCTCCTATAAGTTTATCGAATACTATACAATACAGCTACATAATTAAACCCAAACATGTGGTACATAAACATGGATTCCCCTCCCACGGGTTTAGTAAGGCACCTAAAACAACGTAGCAGTAAGCTATATGTTGTATTAAGAAAACGTGTTGCTCTATCACATGTTGGCTGTTCTAAAAATATTCATAATTGGATCACGTGATATGATGCACACTTTGCTAGTAAAAGATCGAAACAGTGGGCCGGATGTAACAAACTATTGACAGATGTAAGGATGTCAAATAATATCGACAGCTGTCAGGTTGAAACACAATTGTTGACATTTATGTAATGCAAGTTCTTGTCAGAACATTTTGTAATTTGGTTTGTCTTGGTGAAATGTTTGCCCTTTTTTCATTAAGTATCCTGATTGTGTCTTTTCCTTTGATGCTGAATCATGGTTGTCCATTTTACTTCTGATTCTGTGATCCGTTAATTATTTCTTATTCTGTATCCGCATTATCCCTTTACTTGAACATGTTCCTCTGACTGTTACAGTTTCGTCATTGATACATCCAGGCCACATGAGTTCTTTTCTGAAGCACATTTACAAGTACATACGTAGGCAACACTACATGATATAATATGAGAGGTGTGTACAAAACCTGGAAAGGTGTACTCGATACAACATTGTGTGATAAAGTTTGCCCGTGACTTGCGGCAGGTTGGTAATTTTCTCCAGATACTTTGGTTTCCTCCACCAATAAAACTGACCGCCACGATATAACTGAAATATTGTTAAAAGTGGCGTTAAACACCAGAAACCATAAACCCTACAAAATGTAACATAGCATTGAAAATTCATTTGATTTAAATAGTTATCTGCTCTTTTACATATCATCAAGTAATTGTATTATACGTGACTAAATGTTCTCAGATTTTGCAATCACATCTATAACACGACGGGTGCCACTAGTGGAGCAGGATCTTCCTATCCTTCCGGAGCACCTGCTATTTTAGTTGGGCTCATGTTACTCGATCTTTAGTTTTATATGTATGTTTTGTAGATCGTTTTTTGTCCTTTTGTGCTTTTTCGTTTGGCCATTGTGTTGTCTGTTCTTCTTCAATATAGAGATTCTGATTACCCCTTTGGTATCATCAAACTCTTCTATAGAGTTTCATTGACATAT
Source organism: Gigantidas platifrons (assembly GCA_002080005.1). Lineage (NCBI taxonomy): Eukaryota > Metazoa > Mollusca > Bivalvia > Mytilida > Modiolidae > Gigantidas > Gigantidas platifrons. Next base: position 268,232 of record MJUT01028988.1, on the reverse strand, counting down.
ACAGGTACCCCTCTATTTTGTATTTTTGTTACGTACCTTTTTGTGGTCGGAACTAAAACAATCTATTATAGGATTGTTAATGAATTTGCAAATAACTCTCTAATAATAGAAAAACAATTTATATATAGAATTGAAATTCCTCTACAATGGTAAAACAAAAAATTATAAAAAAAAATTAATGGTATATTCAAATGATTAACTATTCTTCAATAGTCCGTGGACTTGATTGTATGTGAAATAACTGCAATATGACACGCAAAGAAAATGTTATACCGGTGATAATAATTTTAATCTCTCCTTTTACGGATTACACAATCAAACTTGCATTGTAATAGTTTTTGTTTAATAGTTTATCACTCACTAATGATCCATATATAATTTTTTATAGAAATGGAAGAAATAAAAGTTAATGTAAATAAGTAAATTATTGATAATAGTATTTTTTTGCATGATTGATAAAATTAAATACAGTATAGTACGACACATTTTTATGAAGGCAGATAATAATTGTAAGAATTGTGTTTGAAGAAGAATTCTCATTATATTGTTGAATGTTAATATGCAATTATCCACCTTGTAAGAGTATGATATGACGGATTGTCTCCCAGAGAAATAATATATCACCCGAGGGCTTATTGTTTTATTTCATCGAATATCCTACACAGTGCCATACTTATTTGGTCTAGTTCAAATCTGATAACAGATACCGATTGATGGCCCATATTCAGTAAACTCTGCTAGTCATGTCACAATTTTACCACGTGCGGTTGATATAACCATGCGACCTACATGTAACGTCCAACGGTTGATCGAACAGAATGTTGAAAGTCATGTGACGTTCTTTTTTAGATTAATCAAATTCATGATATCTATATGAGTATGAAATAATGTTTCCTTCTAACGTCAACACGTAGGGATCATTTTCAGTACTGAGTTGCACAAACTTCAATTAGATTTAAGTCTGGATTTAACCATAAGTGTAAATTAATTTCATTAAAATTTCAGGTAAATTTGAGTGTTAATTAAGTTTTAAGAAGAGTTTGAAGATACCAAAAGGGTAATCAGAATCCGTATATCGAAAAAGAACATTCGGTTATGTATCGTACATATGTCGCCGCCATGACACAACACATCAAGGGTATGAAACATTTTGTTAAACATACTTTTTTGCACCAACGATGTGTCACATTTTCCCAATGATCGTGCTTGTTGCATCACTGTTATGCTACATTTTGCCAGCCTGTTTGAGTCTATGACGACAAATCACCTTTTATATATGGCATATTTGAGATAATTAAAGCCTCGGGGGTATCTTTATTATTCTTATTATAGAAACATGACAGTATGTTGTTTATTTGTGGTAGGAATGATAGACCACAATTACCAACCATTATTGGATACTCTGTTTGAAATTCATGTCAAAATAGGTAGGATGTGTAAATTTTTATACGTTATGTACATATAAATTAAAAATGCGGACAGATAACCTTTTAAGGAGGTACCATACACTACAGGGAGATAACTCTTTAAAATCAGTTGAAAGTTTTGATCATATAATGTTTGTATGCAGATTTCAGGCATCTCGGTGATCAAAATCACAGAGAGAAAAGCTGCATTGTGGCTAGTGAATTTATAGCTCTGAGTCTGTTGGTTGGAATTTGTTAAGATTTTGATATTTATTAGAGTGGATATATTCAAACACACTGCCCAAAAAATAAGAAAATTAAACGAGCAGATCAAATTTTACTTGAAGTGTATGGTACCACCTTAAGGACAAAAATATAGGGAAAATGACGGGCGATTTCCGAATCAGTTATGCTCATTATTAGACCGTTTGACTGTAAATTAAAGATCATTATTACAAGGTTCTTTCGTGCATTTCAGATATACGTTTTTGTCTGTGTATTGTTATGAACGTGTTACATAGTATATTAAATAAAAGAAAAGTAATGATTTTCAGCAAAACCCATAAAAAGGCTATAATGGTGTATTTCCTGCTTTAAAGAAAAACACAATATTATCAATGACTATAAACATTTGAGGACATTTTAAGGTCTATATAGTATTTAGCGTAGAATTGTAACAATCGATGCGCCGATAATTTGAAAACAGTTGAAGTTGTAGTCAGACATCTTGATTAGTCTCATACAACGCCTCTTCTAAATTCCAGTCAACGTGTTTTAACATCACATTTCTATGTTGCGCAAACTGCACTCTACTAAACACCCCCATGACCATGACACGATTGGGATAATACACTATAAGTTCGTTCAATTGAAATAGTATGATTGATGTAGGATGAGTTATCAGTCAAATGCAATTTTCTGTGGTAATATTATAAATCTCACTATATTGAACACGTGTGTTAGAGTTTTACTAACATTTCGACCCAAGAAAGAATGGTCGATATTGCCCTAGGTTTTGTTTTATGATCTGTCAACTTCGAAATGTCACATTAATTTACAGTATTTAGGAGTACTCATATGACACCTCTGTTTGTAGATTAAACTATAAAATAATTGATTATTGCTACAACAAAACAAGCCGAGATCTTTGAAGCATTATTTTGTGGTCAGATCTAAGTACCAGATTAACATTAAATGTCTTATGCATATTGCGCAGATGCCATGCACAAATAGAGAATTCAGGATTAGGATCCAGTAGAAAGTAATTACAATATCATTATTATTATGCATATAATTACTTTGTTATGCCTTTTTTATTAATTAAGCAAAAAACATAGAAAAACAGGACACCATCAGAAAAGTTTAAAAAATCTAATCAGAATATCGTAGGAAAAAATAAAAAAAAAGAATCGAAAAAATACCATAGTGCCTGAACAATTCCAAAATCAAATATCACAATCGCAGAGAGGCACACTTGATTACCCCAATACACAAATACATCACCGCTCGCTATCCTTGCTTGGAACAGGAACTTCAATAATAACGGGATTAAACTAGTTTTATGAGGCCAACCATCACCTCTTAGTGAAATGATAACAGAAGCAAAACATCGATACCACTAACGTATATACATGACAGCTCACTGTCCTGGCTTAGCATAGGGGATATGCTAATTGTATGGACTCAAACCTTCCCTCTTAGTAAATTAATACCACTAACGTATATACATGACAACTCATTGTCCTGGCTTAACACAGGGGATATGCTAATTGTATGGACTCAGACCTTCCCTCTTAATGAATTAATACCAGTAACGTATATACATGACAGCTCAATGTCCTGACTTAACACAGGGGATATGCTAGTTTGATGGGTCCAAAGCTTCCCTCTTAATGAATTAATACCACTAACGTATATACATGACAGCTCAATGTCCTGACTTAACACAGGGGATATGCTAGTTGTATGGACTCAGACCTTCCCTCTTAATGAATTAATACCACTAACGTATATACATGACAGCTCAATGTCCTGACTTAACATAGGGGATATGCTAGTTTGATGGGCCCAAAGCTTCCCTCTTAATGAATTAATATGGTCATACAAGTGGTTTGTCCCACATGTGAGACAATTATAATGTTTATACCTGCTCCATGCATAGTGTATGATTCACACTTCACTCTATTCGTGTTATGGTATTTTCATTTGGGATTTTTCTTCTATATTGATGACATTCAACGATAAAAATGACTTTTATTTCTGTATGGAATCTTTCTAGACTGTTATGGTGTTTACGAGACCTACTTGTATATATATATAATATTAATATTGTTTGATATAATTATGATCTTCACGTGTTTACCATTGGCCGTGACCTATTTTTAATAAACAAAATAACCATTTGAATAGATAATGTTGATTCAATTATACATGTATATATCTTTCTAATTCACATTAATGTAAGTAATATCGTCATGTAATCACAATATAGCTGATATATTGCCGAAAGTGACGATAAATAACATTCATCCAGCTCATTAAGAAAGTTGTATTTCTTAATTTCTGGCGTGAAAAAGAGGCGTAGACTTGCAATGCTGGTCACGTGACGTTACCCAGCACTAAATATTCACATTAAAACATCTTAATGCATTACGTGGTGGACATTTGCAGACTTGGAGAATAGTCTAGAAGGGAAATATATAAGTTTTTGCTTCCAAACTTTAAATTTAATATTTAGGAGATAACTGTATTGTATTTGAAAAATTCACCGCATCAACTGGAGATTTGATGGTCGCAAATTGAGTTTATTGGTGACGCGTTAGGGATATTAAACAACTATATTAGAATGAAAATTACATAATAATTATACATACGGTCGTTTGCCATGGAATAGAACCGAGATGGTATGTTCTTGAATCTATCTAAACACTGAAAGTTTATCACCACCAAAGGTTGTGAGTTTGATACAGCTTTATGTGATCTGTTGTGAAGTGTATTCCATACAGCTTTATGTGAAATTTATGAATTCGATTCGCATGAGTGGTTGGCTGTACTTGTACTTGCGACATGTCGATGGTTTTCACCCATGGACACTGGATTCTTTCACCAATTAAATGTACTGCCAAGATAAAGTTTATAGTTAAACGTTATCATCGTTTTCATCTGTAGCTATCTCTTAAATCTATCAGGACCCGGGTGGCTCAATGAGTTAGGTAGTTGGATTACCTAAAAACTAGTACAAGCCTATCACCAATGCGGTGTGGGTTCGCTCCCGGCTTTGTAAATTACAAATAGGGTACACTTAACTCGTAGCCGCAAGTGATAAAGTTTACCAGTTGCTTGCCCATGGTCGGTGGTTCTCTCCAGTCGGCTTCTTCCACCACTAAAACTGGTCGCCATGATATATCTGAATTATTGCTGAAAGTAGTGTTAAGCACAATAAATCAAATCAAATCTTAAATATATCAACAACACATACATATGATTTTGCGAAGGGTTGGCTTTACCTCTGTTTGTTGTTTTTTCCCCGTTTTTTTGTAGGGTACAGGTTGTTCATCTTATAATTAGTTTTGTTTGTGATATGCTTTATTAACTTATTTGTTGGTAATTGTCCTGTGTTTTGTTCCCAATGTTGCCCGTGTCTCGGGATTGTCCATTTGTGATTATCTCTTCAGTTTTCAATTATGTCTGTTTATAAAGCTTTCCCCATTGAAATAACTAAATGTATCTAAACAGCTGTTTCCGATAGCAACTATTCAAGTCCCTATAAAACCGTAAAATGTCACGACTTTCTGACTTTCATCTGTATTTGTATCTATTTAATCAATTCAACCCCCAAGGTCATCTCGATTGATTGAAATTATTCGGTCATAATCAGATACATACAGAAAGTAAAAATATATAAAATAAATCTATTCAAGAACATGCGATATAAGCTATTATCTGACCTCTGCCTTTACTTAGAGTTATTACCGTAATTTATTTGAAATGATCAATATCCATTTGATAGGATGGAAATACATTTCTAAATTAACTACAGCATATACAGTCAAACCTGTATTAAGAGGTCACATTCGGGAAAGTGGCCTTTTAAGACAGGTGACCTCTTAAAGAGGTTCAATTCATATGAAATCTTCTATGAAAGGACAAGAAAAATGTGACCTTTTAATACAGGTGACTGCTTAATAGAGGTGACTGCATAGGCAGGTTTGACTACATACATTCTAGTTATACATGTTGTCTTCTCTCTGACTTTATGATAGTAGGCTGTACGTATCTAACCAAACGTTCCACTAACATCAACAAGACGAACTATATCTCAACTCACATCACTAAACACAACAAACATCACGACACTTCCCGTGGGATTCCAGGTATATTTGGTTGGAATATGCATACTTCAAATTCAAAATTTGCATTGTCATTAAACAATACAGTTTGTGACAATTATACAAATAAACATGTAACAAAGAGAACATAAAATCGACATTTTCAAGTAAATATGTTAGGAGTCCCATGTCCTCAGTTCTAATGACTTTTTTTTTAAAAAGGAACCCAGTTTATTTACTTGTGTAGCAGAGTTATACCGGTTAAAGACGGTCTGTAATTGGTTGAAGTATAAAAAATTGATTGCATTGATCCTTAAGAATTCAATGACATTATTTTCTTTGATTGCGACTAGTTCCTTAACATTTGTCTTTGATCATCATGATAATTGCCTATTCTAAACGGTTCATTATTTTAATCTGTTGGCACAGTGGATTTAATCAAATACTTTCCTCATGTTAAGTAAAACACATGTGTATGATCTTATACATTCTGTAACGTTATTTTTTTTTTAGCTGTATCAATTAATAGGTTTAAACTTCTATTTGCTGATAGTATATGGAATTTTATCAACCATTTACTGTTTATATACAATCAAACCTGTGTTAAGAGGTCACATTCGGGATAAAGAAAAAGTGGTATTTTAAGACAGGTAACCTCTTAAAAGAGGTTCCATTCATATGAAATCTTCTATGAAAGGACAAGAAAAAGATGACCTTTTAATACAGGTGACTTCTTAATAGAGGTGACTGCATGGGCAGGTTTGACTGTATAATGTTTTGCTGTAGCGGTAATATGTTTGATTGCGTCCATTTGTTTATTTAAAATATATATCAAATGTATTGTCTTCAATGTGGAACATGTAATATTGGAAATCACACCGGTGACGTAATCGTTGGAGTGTTAACCTCGAATTCGAATTCCAGTGGGTTCCCCCTAGGACTGTAAATTTGTTTTTGACTACTTCACCGATAATCACGCAGCGTTAAAGATCAACAGCAAATGATTCATGAATGGAATCAGGTTACTGTGTCTCAGTGGAGCGACATGTCTACCGGTGGACAATGAATTAGCACTATAAAAATCTAACTAAGCTTGTTACTCTAGTACAAAGAAACCGTCATCATCATCACATTGAAATGTAACTTGCGCTCACCATGATATAGATAAATAATTGGTCACCTGGTGTTAAACGAAAATCACTCATTCACTCATGTGATACTGGCCGTTCAATACAGGTGGAAACCGACATCTGACAACAGACAACCATAGATACTATTATGGGTATTGTCTCTCTGACATATACTTCTTGTCACTGTTAACAAATGCTTTGAACGGCGTTCCATAAAGAGTCCCCTATTCCTTTATCCATGCAATACGACTCCCCATCATCTTTAATTCTAAGCTGTAGCTGTTCCGACTTTGTGTTATTTATGTAGCTGTTCCGACAGTGTGTTATTTTTGTTGCTGTTCAGACTGTGTGTTATTTTTGTAGCTGTTCAGACTGTGTGTTATTTTTGTAGCTGTTCTGACAGTGTGGTATTTTTGTAGCTGTTCCGACTGTGTGTTATTTTTGTAGCTGTTCTGACAGTGTGGTATTTTTGTAGCTGTTCCGACTGTGTGTTATTTATGTAGCTGTTCCGACTTTGTGTTATTTTTGTAGCTGTTCCGACTTTGTGTTATTTATGTAGCTGTTCCGACTGTGTGTTATTTTTGTTGCTGTTCAGACTGTGTGTTATTTTTCTAGCTGTTCAGACTGTGTGTTATTTTTGTAGCTGTTCTGACAGTGTGGTATTTTTGTAGCTGTTCCGACTGTGTGTTATTTTTGTAGCTGTTCCGACAGTGTGTTATTTTTGTTGCTGTTCCACAGTGTGTTATTTTTGTAGCTGTTCCGACTGTGTGTTATTTTTGTAGCTGTTCCGACTGTGTGTTATTTATGTAGCTGTTCCGACTTTGTGTTATTTTTGTTGCTGTTCCGACTGTGTGTTATTTATGTAGCTGTTCCCACTTTGTGTTATTTATGTAGCTGTTCCGACTGTGTGTTATTTTTGTTGCTGTTCCGACTGTGTGTTATTTTTGTTGCTGTTCCGACTGTGTGTTATTTTTGTAGCTGTTCCGACTTTGTGTTATTTTTGTTGCTGTTCCGACTGTGTGTTATTTATGTAGCTGTTCCGACTTTGTGTTATTTATGTAGCTGTTCCGACTGTGTGTTATTTTTGTAGCTGTTCCGACTTTGTGTTATTTTTGTTGCTGTTCCGACTGTGTGTTATTTATGTAGCTGTTCCACAGTGTGTTATTTTTGTAGCTGTGCCGACTGTGTGTTATTTATGTAGCTGTTCCGACTTTGTGTTATTTTTGTTGCTGTTCCGACTGTGTGTTATTTATGTAGCTGTTCCACAGTGTGTTATTTTTGTAGCTGCTCTGACAGTGTGTTATTTTTGTAGCTGTTCCGACAGTGTGTTATTTTTGTAGCTGTTCTGACAGTGTGGTATTTTTGTAGCTGTTCCGATTGTGTGTTATTTATGTAGCTGTTCCGACTGTGTGTTATTTATGTAGCTGTTCCGACTTTGTGTTATTTTTGTAGCTGTTCCGACAGTGTGTTATTTTTGTAGCTGTTCTGACAGTGTGGTATTTTTGTAGCTGTTCCGACTGTGTTATTTTTGCAGCTGCTTCCGACAGTGTGTTATTTTTTGTAACTGTTACGAGAATGTGTTATTTTTCGTAACTGTTAAGAGAATGTGTTATTTTTTGTAGCTGTTCCGACAGTGTGTTATTTTTGACATGTTCCCACAGCGTGTTATTTTTGTAGCTGTTCCGACAGATTGGTATTTGTTGGTATTTTATTTCTATCATTATTCTTTACTTTTCAGGCATTGTATCATCGATTCTCAACGGTCTAGTTGTATACGTCTGTGTCAGGAAGATGAGATCTCTAGCCTCCTGTGATTTTTTCATACTTAACCTGGCTGTGGTAGATATATTTATGCCTGTCGTCGGGTTTCCGTTAACTATTTATTCCTCTTTCATGCACAAGTGGATTATTGGAGACTTTCGTAAGTATTATTTTGGTAAGTCGTTTTTTTTTTAAGTTTTATTTTGCTGTATTTAAATGATTGATTGATAAATTAATTGGTTGATTATTCTTTACAGCGTACAGTATTTCAGCTTTTTTTCAGGACGAGAGCAAAATCTATAAATAGAAATTATTTGGTTTTCCAATTGTTACAAGTTTTTTTTTTCTAGAATATACTAGTAACAGAAAAATACAATCAATTAAGTTTATATACTTTAATAAAATAACAAAAATTACTGTATATACAGCTACAAATATCAAATTAATAAACGACAATGCTAAATTTCAGACTGGCTTCTCTCAAATTTGCTGTCCCTTATATACTATTTTTGTAAAATTCTAGAGTTTTCCACCAATCTTGATATCTACGTTATTATTGAACGCTATATGAATACCATATGGAGATGAAGGAGGTATGGGTCAACAGGGACGAGTTTTATCTCCTACTGGAAAAAATATAGATAGTTGGGTAGGAATAAACACATTTTTTTGTAACGGTTGCTATACACTTACTATTTTTCGAGATATACACAAAAAATTATTTAAAGTGCAAGGAGCATAACTCTTTACACATGCATATCTCACTATTGTCCACGGCCAGGCTTTAGCTCTATGGGATTGATTCCTGAGAACCATCACCAGTATACAGTTATTAAAATGAGGATGAGGGTATATGTTATAGTTTAAGTGGGATAACAGAGATGTAAAATTATCATATTTTGTTTCTCTTCTTATTTTGTGACAACATAAATATTTTACGAATGTTCCTCTGTAAATAAAATAACATGGTCACCCAGATTGTAGGCTATAAAACACTAATTTAAGTCATGTATAGATATATTATGCAACTATTTAATTTATTAGCACTGTCGCCTTTAAATGTATACAACAGTTTGTCGAACAACGTCAAGTTTTTATTGTGAAAACTATATATGACTCCCGTGACCATCGGAATAAAATATAGTCTATCCCTTAATATAATGTTTAATTTATTCCATAGTTAAATATGGTGAAATATCGTATAAAAAAGAAATATTTTCGTATGTATCAACGACAAGCGACACCACGCAGAACCTTTAATTCATTAAAACTGTCGCTTTAACATGTTTTCAACAGTGGTAATGATTTGCAAAACAACGTCACGTTTTATCTTATTAAGAATAACTGTGAATATCGGCATAAAATATAGTTTATCCCATAATAGACCGTTTCATTTATTCTATAGTTAACCATCACGGAATGTCTAAATATGCTTCGTACTTAAAATTCTACATGCACGTGTATCAATTGACACGTGACATCCATTATTAAATGTTTAGTATAGCCCTATGATAAATCTTTATATTATTGTATGATTTAATAATGAGAAGTTTTATTTTCCCTGATGATTGGTGGCAAAATAAAACTCATTAACCCCATTAATATCATCAATTTAATTTTACACAGTTATGTATTTACGAGGGTCGTCGGTTTATTAAGAAGGGAGACATTAGACCAGGAACTTAGTGTAACCCCGTCACTTTTCATTGAAATGCCTGTATTAGGCCAGGTCAGTCATGTATGTGTTAGAGGTGCCTATTATGCCTCTGCCCTACATTTTCTGATTGAATTGTAGACCTGTTCTGATGCTATGTTGTTTTTGTTGTTCATTCTTCTACAGTATTATTGAAAAGGGGTAGGGTTATGGTGTTTTATTACATAATTTTGTATCGAATACACCTCACCATGAACGGGATTCGAACTCACAACGTCAGTGGTAATAGGCTCTAATTGCCTAGGTAATCGTAAATCATATTACCATACGATCACGACAAATAATAACGATCAATTTAAATGTTTGTATTAAATATGTGACCATTTTAGTAATTTCTGTGATTTTTGGGAGTATTTCATGATATTTGAAACTAAGTTGTATTATTATTTGAACTATAAAGTACATACATACAAATGTACAGACATCGTTTGAGTAGAAAAAAGTCGGTCCATATGTATCTGTAAATATGTCACGTGATAGTAATACCAGTACATTATCTTGTGATCATCAAAGAATTGGTAAAGTACAGTAAAACAGTGAACTTTGATATATATTTGTTTTTAAGCTATAGCATTTACTAATGTAACTCTAATACTGTCAGATAAAAATATATAAAGGAATTTATCCAACTTTATCATGTTTCATTTTCTTTCATCAAACGTCTAAAATGTGGACTAAGTGTAATTATTAACAGGGACGCTTTTTTTTGTATTCCTTGTCAATCTCTGAACAGTAGTTAAATATTTAAAGTACATTTTCAGTTCTCATATCTTATCCAGCACCAACTTATTATCAAACGTTAAACAATAGTAATTAGATAATTAGAACGTCAAAATATGATAATACGGTAATTGGGACGTCAATGCTAATACGGTAGTTAGAACATTAAGCAGTCATAATACGGTAACTAGAACGTCAACAATGATAATGCGGTAATTGGGACGTAAAACAATGATAATGTGGTAATTGGGACGTAAAACAATGATCATGTGGTAATTGGGACGTAAAACAATGATAATGTGGTAATTGGAACGTAAAATAATGATAATGCGATTATTGGGACGTCAAGCAATGAAATGCGGTAATTTGGACGTAAAACAATGATAATGCGGTAATTGGGACGTGAAAAAAGGATAATGCGGTAATTGGGACGTACAACAATGTTAATGTGGTAATTGGGACGTGAAACAATGATAATGCAGTAATTGGGACGTAAAACAATGATAATGTGGTAATTGGGACGTGAAACAATGATAATGCGGTAATTGGGACGTAAAGCAATTATAATGCGGTAATTGGGACTTGAAACAATGATAATGCAGTAATTGCAACGTAAAACAATGATAATGTGGTAATTGGGACGTCAAGCAATGAAAATGCTTTAATAGGGACGTAAAACAATGATCATGTGGTAATTGGGACGTGAAGCAATGAAAATGCGATAATTGGGACGTGAAACAATGATAATGCGATAATTGGGACGTGAAACAATGATAATGTGGTAATAGGGACGCCAAGCAATGAATAGGCTTTGATAGGGACGTGAAACAATGATAATGTGGTAATTGGGACATGAAACAATGATAATGTGGTAATTGGGACGTGAAACAATGATAATGTGGTAATTGGGACGTGAAGCAATGATAATGTGGTAATTAGGACATCAAACAATGATAATGTGGGAATTGGGACGTGAAACAATGATAATGTGGTAATTATGACGTCAAACAATGATAATATGGTAATTAGGACGTCAAACAATGATATTACGGTAATTGGAACGTTTCGAACGTCAAACAATGATAATACGATAATCAGATTGATGTTTTTTTTCTATTTTTAGTTTGTGCAGCTTATGGATTCATTGGATTTTTCTGTGGTGTAGTTAGTATAGCAACATTGGCAGCCATTAGTTATGCTCGCTACATTAAAGTTTGTGGAGTTAAGCATGGTATGTTGTTTAATAAACGTAACTGAAGACAAACACGTTAAACTGCTTCAATTTTAAGTCTACTTTTAGCTTTATCTAATTGAGCAAAGGGGTTGTGATCGTATGGTAGTTTGATGTACAACTACATGTGCAATCAGTGCCTATCACCACTAAGGTGGTTAATTCCAATCCCACTTGGGCGGGATGTACTCGATACAACATTATGTGATAAAGTTTGTCATGACTTGCCGCAGGTCGGTAGTTTTCTTCAGGTACCGTGGTTTCTTCCACCAATGAAACTGACCGCCACGATATAGCTGAAATATTGTTCCGTTTAACACCATAACCCTAACCCCGAATGACGTATCTGGTCATCCTAAAAAAATGTCCGATATATACTTCTTTTATCTATCCAGAATTTGTATTTGGTTTTGCAGAGTCTACAGTACAATACCACCATTTCCTCCAACATAATTGCTATATGTCATATGATAAATAAGGGTTTAACGATTAAGCTACTGATGATTATCCAATAACAACACTACATACTTCCAAAGTTCGAAATGACAGGCTTCATTTGGGACCGACAGAAATTTCTACAATATAAATTGTAAATACAATATTCACACAAACGCTTGACTGTCTTCCAGTTATATTAAATAAATCATTCACGATCCAGAGAGTGAGTAAATTATTGTTGTTTAGCACCAAAATGAGCAATGTCCATCTATCTATATCATGGCGAGAAAAAGTTACGTTACAATTATCTGATGATGATGACCACTTTGTACGCTTCAAGCATGCTTAGATGGATTTAAAAAAATACTAGCTCACAATGCGCGGGTAGACATGTCGCTCCATTTGGAAGCATAGTCCTGATTCCATAACAACTAGTAGTCTTTGTTTTTACTCTTTAATGCTGCTTACTTACAGGGGAAGCAACACATACCAATTTTATAACTCTTTAGTTTAACCCGACTGCTACTCGAAACCACGAACTACCGTTTTCGAATAAAGCACGGTAACCATTATACCCCTGATGAGGTTCTACAAGATCGATGACAGTTTGCATACTAAAATAAACATATAAGATGGTTAGGGTTATGGGGTTTAACGCCACTTTCAATGATATTTCAGTTTTATTGGTGGAGGAAACCGGGGTACCCGGAGAAAACCACCGACCTGCCGCAAATCGCTTACAAACTTTACCAAATATTGTTGTATCGAATACACCTCACCTGAGTGGGATTCGAACTCACAACGTTAGTGGTGATAGGCACTGATTGCACATGTAGTTGTAAATCCAACTACCACACGATACGATCACTATCACGACGGCCTCGATTATCCAATAACAACACCAAATACTTCTAAAGTCCAAAACGACTGACTTTATTCGAGACCGAGATAAATTTGTACAATATAGAATACATTGTAAACTCAAGAAGAGTTTGAAGATACCAAAGGGAGGTAATCAGAATCCGTATATCGAAGAAGAACAGACAACACAATGACCAAAAGAAAAAGTACAAAAGGATAAACAACGATCAACAAAACATACACATAAAACTAAAGATCGAATAACATCAACACCACTAAAAACTGGTGGTGAACTCAATATTCACACAAACGCTTCATTATCTTCCATCAAGAACTAAGCTGCACACTAGTTTTTATGTCACCGCTTAAGTAAACAACTATAATTAGATTCGTAGAAGACTGTAATTAAAATACGAACAACATTCACAGGACAAACAAAAATAATCATTACGCTTTATAACGTTTGACCTCTGCTATGTTTTCCTGTTATGTATTATGCCATGTTGTTTTCTGTTTATATTATTTATCTATGTAACTGCTATAGCATGTATGTGCTTTGCTAATAAGCATATTATTATTATTATTTATAAAGCTAAAGCTTTTTTTTATCTTTTGCAGCTGATAAAATACTTACACATACGAATACTTGCATTATTGGAATATACGTATATGCTGCATTCTGGGCTTGCTTGCCCATATTTGGTATTGGTGGTTATGGACCGGAACCTTATGGAACTTCCTGTACACTAGAATGGGAAGGACATCAAGTGTTTGTAACGTTCTTTTTAATAATGTGTGTTATTTTACCTGTAGTGGTTATGAACGTATCGTACGGAAGAATTTTATTTCATACCAAAAATGCAAGCCGAAGAACAAAACGAACTATAACTCAAAGAGGGACAACAGTAAAGAAACGTGAATTATACTTAATAAAGGTGAGATTTAATCTATTATATCCATGTTAAGATGTCAGCTACGACTTCCGCATAAAAACGATGTTCGATTCATCTTTTCTCAGAATTATTTGTAGAAGGGCTCATGTCGTATTTGATGTTATTTGTACATGTGTCCATATAGTGGTGTGCACCACGTCTTGAATATATGAGTAACATGGCGGATGTCTTATAAGAAACAAGAACGACTTACCCTTTGCGAGCATCTATGTTCATCTCTAGTTTTTGGTGGGGTTTGTGTTGCTTTTTAGTTTTCTGTGTAATGTTGTTTGTTGTGTTTTGGTTGTCTTCGTCCTGTGTCTTGTGTGCCCAATGTTGCAAACATCTCTAGATTGTCCATTTACGATTGTCCCTTCGGTTTTCTCTAATGTTTATTTAGCTGTATATGATCTAGGTAATTTAAAATGTTAAATATTGAGGGCAGGTGTTATGGTGTTTAACGGCACTTTCATCTATAATTCAGCTATATCGTGGCAGTTAGTCTTATGGTAAATGGAACTCCCATGTCGAAGGCATTGCTAAAAGTGTATCAAAACATTTAAGTCTATTGAGAAAATTAAAGTATAAATTAAATCGAAAAAATCTAGAAAAATTGTATTTAGTGTATATCAGACCTATTTTTGAATATGCAAGTGAATTATGGGATAACTGTGGCTCTTGCAACTCTGACAAGTTAGAAAAACTACAGCTGGAAGCTGCAAGGATCGTGACGGGATTGCCAATTTTTACTAGGACTGAAATTTTATATAGAGACTCGGGATGGGAAATTCTTTCTGCTAGAAGAACCAGGCGAAAACTACAGATGTTTTATAATATACATTACGGGAACGCACCTGACTACTTACGTAACTTGATTCCACCCACCATTCAGAGTACGACCGTATATCCCCTTAGAAACGGAAATGATATCATCATTCCATTTTGTAGACTATCTCTCACTAACAATTCTTTCATACCGTCTACAATAAAGTTATGGAATAATCTGGACATTACAACAAGAAATTTAAATACTACATCAAAATTTAAAAGGGAGCTTAAGAGAGTAAGCGTTTCCCCCATTGAGCCCCCTCCAAAATACTTTTTTTACGGTCCTCGTAAGCTTAATATAATTCTGACTCAGTTGAGATGCGCAGCATCATTTCTTAATTATGACCTGTATAAAAGTAATATCATATTGAATCCTACATGTAGATGCGGTGCTATTCGCGAGGACACTGAGCATTTTTTTCTCGATTGTCCACTATACGAAGCAGCTAGAGTAATACTAATTGATAATCTAAATCAAATTGTGCATGTAGAAGAAATTGATATCGATCTCTTGACTCGCGGTAAATCTGATTTATCGTTGGAAGATAACGACATTGTCTTTAAAAATGTATTCGACTTTATTCGAAGGTCTGACAGATTCTTAATTGTTTAGTTTAGCTAGTTTCTGAGGAGCACACACACCATTCGTAACCATTATGGTTATCTACCTTTTTCATGTTTCTTTTGTTTTCTATACTAAAATTTCGTTTAATAATTGTAGTTTATTCTTTTGTTCTGTGCATATATGAAATACATAGTTAAAATTGTAAATCGGAGAAGACTTCATAAGTTTGTGTAACTTGTGTCTTATCCATTTTGTCTGTTTGCACAAATAAAATATGTTTAAACTAAACTAGTCTTATTGGAGGAGGAAACCGGAGTACCCGGAGAAAACCACCACAAGTCACTGACAAACTTTATGACATTATGATGTATCGAGTACACCTTGCCTGAGCGGGATTCGAACTCACAACGTTAATGGTGATAGGAACTGATTGCACATGTAGCTGTAAATCCAACTACCATACGATCACGACCATGACGGTCCCTGTAAATGTTGATAATGTCTGATAAATCTGAAGCACATATAATAACTGATATATCTGAAGCACATGTAATAACTGATAAATCTGAAGCACATGTAATAACTGATAAATCTGAAGCACATGTAATAACTGATCAATCTGAAGCACATGTAATAACTGATAAATCTGAAGCACATGTAATAACTGATAAATCTGAAGCACATGTAATATATCTGAGATATCTAAGATTATTAATTCATAATACCAACGATTTCTGAAATAGTGGTTATTCATGTGATATCTGAGATATTTTTATTTCATGAGATATATGGTTTGATTTGATTTTTGGTGTTTAACGTCACTTTCAGCAATATTTCAGCTATATCATGGCCACCATTTTTAGTGGTGGAAGAAGCAGGAGTACCCGGAGAGAACCACCGACCATGGGCAAGCAACTGGTAAACTTGATTACTTTCGGCTGTGAGTCGAGTGCACCCTTTTTGTAATTTACAAAGCCGGGAGCGAACCCACGCCGTATTGGTGATAGGCTTGTATGAGTTGTTAGGTAATCCAACTATCTAACTCATTGAGCCACCCGGTATAACTGAAATATTAGTAATTCAAGTGATATCTGAAATATTTGTAATTCATGGGATATATGAAATATCGGTAGTTCATATGATATCTGAAATACTGTTAAGAAGAGTTTGAAGATATCAAAGGGGTAATAAGAAATCATGTGATATCTTAAATATGGGCAAATCATGTGATATTTGTTATATATTTTAACACATCTCTGCTTTATTGAATGTTTTGAATTTGTTGTTCTATTTCAAATGAATAACGTAAAAACCGTTTTCTTATTTTACAGATAACTTTGACGATGTGTGTGGGATTTGTTGGACTTTGGTCTCCTTATGCGGTTGTCAGTTTATGGACAGCATATGGTCGGAAAGGAGAGGTTCCAATCCGCATTACACTCATGTCTGTTTTACTTGCAAAACTTTCAACAATTGTTAATCCTTTAGTGTACTTTATGCTGAACAAAAAATTTCGCCCTATAGTAAGAAAATACATTACGGGGATTTCTATAAAAATACAACGTGGTTTCGCATTGCTGGCGTGATCAACGTTATATATCATAATATAGAAATAACTGTGATGCAATGTGAAATGTATTTGTGATACGACTTGCAATTTCATTCCTTTTATAGATGTGATATTATGTACATTTCCAAATATGGTGCATTATCTTTGTGATTTTCAAAATGTATGTATTGCATAGTTGCTATGGAAACAATTTTCAGAATTGTTAAGAAGAACGGAGACTACCCACGTCCGAACAAAATGAAAAACAAAAAAGATACCTTGCAATTTGTGAGCTATATCGTGACAAACCGGGTTAGTGATGGGCGAAATCACCTGACTTCGCTAACATCCTCATTTCAAGAACATATCGATGACACCACGCGTGTACAATAGACTTTGTATGTAAGGTCTTACATATTTCTGAATAGAACCTCTACACCACTCTTAACAGTCCAAGTAAATCCCAAAAAATAATAACTGATTAAACCCTTTCAATGTGTAAGTTTTAGTTAATTGGTTAGTTTTATTTTGTTTAACGCCACTTTCAACAATATTTCAGTAATATCGTGGCTGTCAGTTTTATTGGTGGAGGAAACCCGAGTACCTAGGGAAAATCACTGACCTGTCGAAAGTCACTGACGAACTTTATCACATAATGTTGTATCGAGTACACCTCGCCATGAACGGGGTTCGAACTTACAACTTGAGTGGTGATAGGCACTGATTGCACAGGTAGTTATAAATCCAACTACCATGCGATCGCGGTCACGACGGCTCCTAATCTTTAGTTGAAGACAGGTTTCACTATGAATCATCGAATATAAATATATAAATGGCATATTAATGTAACACATGCATATCAACATAATGCTCAATCAGTGATTTGTTTTTATTTTTTAAAGACAGGTACACATGACATGTTTAAGATATTGTTTTATGATTATTTTACAACTTTAGGGAGTGTATTTAGAATGCATATGAACATTTATTTTAATTTATACCAAAGATTTTGTGTATTCATATTCATTTACAATTTGCTATGGACCACAAATAAAGTAATTCGACTTGAAAGTATCTATATTAGAAAGTATTAGAAATTTCATTTGTTTGGCGTTTCTTTCTTTAGTTTCATTAAAAAAAATATTTTTCCCATGTAGGTTTGATCAAGCGAAAAATGGTTTCCATTTTCTGGATTATAAAGGGGGCTACCAACAATGGAAGAACGTGTTTAATAATCTTGTTGTGATCTGGGTTCCCATCTTCCTGAACACGGACTTTAATTAATCCTTTTTGATTCCTTCTTATATGACTGTGGTCACTTTATTGATTTAGGCTCAAGACGGGATAACAAATGTTACCCACATTAGAACAATTTATTTGATGGTTAAATAGGAGACTACTAACCACGCAAGACCGCATTTCAGCAACATAACCGTTACGTCATTTTCTGTCAGAATGAGCCACTCGTATTTTTTTTTTCTGTGAAATAAAAATATGATGCTATTATCTAACCCCCAAATAACCCCCTCCCCCCCCCNCCCCCCCCCCCCCCCCCCTCGTTGTAATTGTATAAACACGCGGAACACATACCGCAATACCAAGATGGGGATGACTAGTGAACAACGTCATTACAATTCGGACAAAGTTGATAAAATGTCTTGTTTGATCACAATTTATATATTCTCCTAAATTAAAACGAATTTTGAGAAAAATAAACAAAAAACAAATAAATTATATAAATAATCTTAAAATCTATGCATGTTGAGCAATCTCTTTATTTCTGTATCGAGCCAAAGTTTTCATCTGTGACATTCCATCATATGCTGCGGTGATTGATATTTAATAATAAGTTAATTTTTGTATCTAAAATACCTATGTACTTTCTCAGACTTCGCCTTATACCATGTAACAAAATGCATATGTACTTTCTCAGTCTTCGCCTTATACCATGTAACAAAATGCATATGTACTTTCTCAGACTTCGCCTTATACCATGTAACAAAATGCATATGTACTTTCTCAGTCTTCGCCTTATACCATGTAACAAAATGCATATGTACTTAACTCAGTCTGCCCCTTATTCCAGGTTTCAAAATGCATATGTACTTAACTCAGTCTGGCCCTTATTCCAGGTTTCAAAATGCATATATATATTTACTCATTTTATCCCTAATTCCATGTCCTATTCACAAAAATATTCACAAATATATTGTTGGTTGCTAGAATTATTTGAAGAATACAATATTTACAAATACACATATATTGTATTAAAAATTATCATGTTCACAACATATTTACATGTTTACTTTTTTTTGTACATTGTAATTAACAATACAATTTCGTCCTGCCTTTTTAGCATATATCCAATTCACAAATTACAAAGTAACACAATGCATACCAATACAGGTAGCTGTGTTGTTTGATGTTTATATAACTCATTATTTTGATATTTAATATTTGTACTGTTTATAGTATCATGTGTTATGTAATTTGTTCATGCATTCGATAAATTCACATTTGTTTATTTGTATCGCTTCGTTACTATATAGAGAGCGTTAATATATTACGATTTCTGTTCATGATATTTTTTTTGTTTCAAAATTTTAGATTTGAATGACTAAAACATATACATAGAATACCATATTATATATATATATATATATATTTATTTGCAAAATGTAGGTTAAACAAATCAAAGGTATTCCATTCTTCATTCTTCAGAATTTAGAATTTAGTTCCCTGAAACTAATATACATGTTCATTATGAAAAGAAAGTTCTAACAGTGATGGTCAACAATTCCACCAATATCCACAAAACAAAAGAAAGTTTTAACAGTGATAGTCAACAATTCCACCAATATCCACAAAACAAAAGAAAGTTTTAACAGTGATAGTCAACAATTCCACCAATATCCACAAAACAAAAGAAAGTTTTAACAGTGATAGTCAACAATTCCACCAATATCCACAAAACAAAAGAAAGTTTTAACAGTGATAGTCAACAATTCCACCAATATCTACAAAACAAAAGAAAGTTTTAACAGTGATGGTCAACAATTCCACCAATATCCACAAAACAAAAGAAAGTTTTAACAGTGATAGTCATAACAATTCCACCAATATCCACAAAACAAAAGAAAGTTTTAACAGTGAT
>MJUT01028988.1:185497-215590 GCA_002080005.1 Gigantidas platifrons | reverse complement strand
ACAGAAGTGTATGGGACAGTTTGGAATTATAATTGTGGGACAACATGACAGAAGTGTATGGGACAGTTGTGAATAATAATTGTGGGACAATGTGACAGAAGTCTATGGGACAGTTAGGAATAATAATTGTGGGACAATAGGACAGAAGTGTATGGGATAGGTAGGAATAATAATTGTGGGACAATAGAACAGAAGTCTATGGGACAGTTAGGAATAATAACTGTGGGACAATAGGACAGAAGTGTATGGGACAGGTAGGAATAATAATTGTGGGACAATATGACAGAAGTGTATGGGACAGTTGGGAATAATAATTGTGGGACAATATGACAGAAGTCTATGTGACAGTTAGGAATAATAATTGTGGGACAATAGGACAGAAGTGTATGGGACAGTTTGGAATTATAATTGTGGGACAACATGACAGAAGTGTATGGGACAGTTGTGAATAATAATTGTGTGACAATATGATAGAAGTGTATGGGACAGTTTGGATTATAATTGTGGGACAACATGACAGAAGTGTATGGGACAGTTGGGAATAATAATTGTGGGACAATATGACAGAAGTGTATTGGACAGTTGGGAATAATAATTGTGTTGATGGTATTTGATGTCGGAACAATTGCGAAAATCATTAGAAAAATCATCGAATAAGGCAAATCAATACCCCAGCACACATATGCTTGATAACTCACTTTCCTGGTATGACACTAACACATCAGTAAAAGTGGCAGGGTCAAACTGGTTTAATGGATGGAGCAATGCGCCATGCAAGTTTTTTCCACATGTAAGTAAAATGCCAACTCTTATATATAACCGGGTGTAAAGTGCTAAAAAAAAGGCATGATCTTGAATACCATGCATAATATATTTAATCTTCGTGACAAGATAACAATGATAAAATATTAATTAATGATACATCTGGCAGATTTGTTTTGGTCAGAAAACTGAAAGTAACGGAACATTTATATAGATAAGTTATCTGTTTGAATACAGAAGGGCGGATCCAGGGATATTCAACTAAATTTCACTTATGTTGAATAACAGACTTTATAAAATGTACGAAAGCCGACATGAAATTGTTTGCTGTTGAAAAAGTAATAAAAATAATATCTGTGTAACTTTGTTAGAGTGTGAAATGTATATTTTTCATACTATAACAGATGCTTTAAAAAAGGATAGGNGACAGAAGTGTATTGGACAGTTGGGAATAATAATTGTGTTGATGGTATTTGATGTCGGAACAATTGCGAAAATCATTAGAAAAATCATCGAATAAGGCAAATCAATACCCCAGTACACATATGCTTGATAACTCACTTTCCTGGTATGACACTAACACATCAGTAAAAGTGGCAGGGTCAAACTGGTTTAATGGATGGAGTGCCCCCTCTTAGTGAAGCAATGCCGCCATGCAAGTTTTTTCTATATGTAAGTAAAATGTCAACTCTTATATATAACCGGGTGTAAAGTGCTATAAAAAGGGCATGGTCTTGAATACCATGCATAATATATTTAATCTTCGTGACAAGATAACAATGATAACATATTAATTAATGATACATCTGGCAGATTTGTTTTAGTCAGAAAACTGAAAGTAAAGGAACATTTATATAGATAAGTTATCTGTTTGAATACAGAAGGGCGGATCCAGGGATATTCAACTAAATTTCACTTATGTTGAATAACAGACTTTATAAAATGTACGAAAGCCGACATGAAATTGTTTGCTGTTGAAAAAGTAATAAAAATAATATCTGTGTAACTTTGTTAGAGTGTGAAATGTATATTTTTCATACTATAACAGATGCTTTAAAAAAGGATAGGTCATAAAATAATATCAATAATTCATATGAGCTGGTGTTATACTGTTTATTATGAGAATTACATAAAACAGAGAGAAACAAATTTCGTACAGTCTGTATTTTTTAATTTTCCATTAAATGTCATTATCTTCATAAACTTCTAATTTTTAGATGTAACAAGAAACAATATGACATAAATATATATTACAATGCCGGTGTCGTACATAGTAGACCTTCCGCATAGCAAACTTTCCCCCGGATGCTTTACTATAAAGTAAATATTCCCCCGGGGGAAAAATTTACTATATAGCAAACATTCCCCCATCCATAGCCGATCATCCCCCCGGATATTTTGCTATATAGTAAATGTTCCCCCTTAATCCAGATAATTACTATTGATTCGGAATTTAGCACCTTAATCGTGTTAATTTTAATTGTTATATACCATTAATTATATCTGGTTATGATTAAAAGGTAAAAAAGCAGATGCTTTGCATTAAAAAATAAATGTACGGAGCCATTTTTCACTATTTGAAAAACTCGACAATAGGCAGGAATAAATACTATATAGTAAACGTTCCCCCATGGGGAAGGTTTACTATATAGTAAATCTTCCGGGGGAATCAATCTACTATGAGGGAAGGTTTACTCTATGACATCGGCACATTTCCAAAATCAAATAGTATAATCTTAGAAAGAGTTACCCCTAACACTCAAACACATGACTACTCACTTTCCTGATTTGGCGAAGGCGCTCCAGTAAGGCTAGTTTTATGAAACCCAAATTCTCAAGTGTGGTAAAATTCTTGTCGGTGTTAGATGAAAGAAAAAATCTACGTAAAAAAGGAAAAGATCCAATATTATCATTTGAAATATAGACATTTCTTAACGATCAACCAGATTGTGATGACGACCCTACGAATTTTCTAACAATTACTTCAACCTAGAAACAACGAAGCCTTGCCTGAGTTGCTTGTTTGTTGTCAGCAGCTTAGCTCTGTCCAGAAAATCACTATACTGGGCGCAAACATTCGAATTTGAGTTGGCTATTGGAAAAGGGAAGTCATCACGTTCGTCGTAGAGTTGTACCGTTTATCTTTATCCATTGTTGATTTCAATCTGAAGGTTAAGGTACAAAGAAACATGATTCTTAGTGTCAGTAGTAGCCTTTACTTCAAGCTCATTTAGATAAATGAGATGCATATAATCACCGAATCAATGACGGAACATCGTCTATATAGCGGAAGCTGAAATTAAAGGTGTGGGATAATTTCTGCTATCTCTATTCTCGAGAGGCCCTTGAAAGAAGTCTGCCTCATGAGCTTGTAGAAACAAATCGGTGAGTAGCGGAGCACAATTTGTGACCATTTGAATACAAATCGTCTGCTGAAACACTAGTCCACCAAACTGAACAAATATGTTGTTGATAATATCTAACATTTGAATGATCTCGTCCTGTTTATATTTATTATTATATTTTAAGTGGTTTGAGACAAATTAAGACTGGTCTCTTCCGATAAAAAGATACTGATATATTTGGTGTCCGGTTCTAGTTAATATGTTGTTGTTCCCTGAATTTAGTGCCATAAGAGACAATCTTCTTGATAATATATCGTAATGACATGTTCAGATGGTCTATGTTAAAAGGGAATGGCAACTGTAACATTTTATGGGTTTTGCATATCTTGAATGTTACCAATGGGTTTGAGAGTGAACAGAATTTCATAAATTGTACGGGTTTTGACTCATTTTAACATATTACATGAGGATGGACGCATTTTAGCATATTACATGGGGATGGACGCATTTTTCATATTCATGTATTGTAACGGAACTGGGTAGATTTTTTACTAATGGCATGAGAATGAATCCATTGTGTGATAAATTGTTCTCCTGTAGATGTTTCTACAAATGATACAGCTTTACAAATAAACGTTAGAGACTACGGAAGGGGCAATTAAATATGGACAATACAGAGAAACTGGCAACATAGGGCACACATGACGAAGACAAACAAAACAAAAACACAACACAATATGTGTTGGACACTCCAAACAAACAAATAACGCATGAAAATAACTCAACTCATGGAAGAAGAATAAGATTTCTTACACGATTAGACACAGATCTAAGACGAAAGTACTACTAATATAAAGTTGAGAAATAACAAACATCAAAGCCCCTTCTCTTCCGTGTATTACTAATAAACAATAAAAATAAACATATTGTATTGATCGTAACATCATTATATTAATAGTCGATTTTGATTTGTTGTTCTTTCTTGTAGCAGGAACTGATCGAATGAAGTATTATATGAGTGTACTGAAATAGTATTTACCGTATATTCCATTGTTGGTTATGCTGGTTACTTTTGTTTAACATTTAACTTATATTGGTTATTTATGTATGTTGATGTGCATGAAATTGAAATTTGCAGTTGATAATTATGCTTTACTAATTACTAGTATTTAGGTTGATATCTCCAAGTCTGTTTTGATTTTAGAGTTACTATGTAGAAGCATATTTATTAATGTAAATGAAACAAAATTTAATATAAAATACATTTCAGAATTAAGATATTGAGAACTATTTATGAATATGTCAGAAAATATTTAAATTTATGCCATTAAATTACAGAGATTTAATCAGTGATATTTTCTAGCAAGGTGGTAAATTAACGTTAGAGAATACCGAAGGCAGGGCCATCTTAGCAGCACAATAGGTCCCGGGCAAAGCAGTGCACTGGGGCTCCTACATTCATTCATTCATTCATTCATTTCTTTATTTCCTCTAGATAGAGATTACATGAATTATTATGACATTGTAGACAATAAATTAAACACAGAGTAAACAAATATATATACAAATGACAAAGTATATTAGACAACTAGTAACTATCAAAAAGTAATAAAAATAGGTTTAGCTGATGATATTACATGTACTAGGAACCCCTAGTTGTGTACAGTTGCAGTAATAATCCGGTTGTATTCGGCTGAGGACTTTACAAGATGTATGTAACAAAGTCGCTTAAATGCGTCGAGGTCGGAGGCACATAGATCGGTTGATGGGTCCTTTCCGAGTAGAATTCGAAATAAGGATTCTTCATCACATTCGCTTAGTTCAGCATATAGTTCTACAGGGAACTGTTCGATTAGTAAGTCCCACCAGATACTAGACATTTCTGATGTACTTGGGCAACTAAGACTCGCATGAATAAAGATGTCTTTACACACACGTTTGCAAATTTCACATGATTGTTCGTTGCGATCTGGAACAGATGAAATAAGTTTAGCGATAAACTTTGCAGTTCGGAACATTTAGTCGGAAATTGCCATACACTTGCTATAGATACGGAGAAATGTATCTCTCGGAATCGGTTGAAATCGTTGTCTAAATTTATACGAGCTTGCCAGTCATTATCATGTTTCTGGTTAACAGCATCCACTACAATACGTTTCCAATTTGGTTTCTCCGGAAAGTTAGTGTTTTTGGTGTAATTAGTAAGGTAATCAGACAGATTGTATTTGCTTAAAATTTGCAGTATTTCTGGAATAAATCCTATTCTATGTCGATTGTCTGCCATGCAGGTGAAAAGCCTATGTCTAAATATATTTTTTACAAGATACCAATTGTCCATTTTACACAGTTTTCCAAAGAAAAACAATTTACGCTTTTCGATTTCACAAATTATACTTCGTAATCCAACCATGCTCTCACAAATGTCTGACATAGTTAGTGTGCTGAATTTCTGTGAGTGCTTTGCCACGAAGTGTTGAAGTTTGTTCAGGAGTAACACGTCTTTATTCTTTAAAACATACATTTATTGTATTGGTAATTCCAACAAAATCCGTGTTTAAGCATAAAACAAATCATGCTGTAACGCAACATACATAGATTAGCATGGTCCCAGCGTGTATATGCGTTAAGACGTCCCTTACCGAAGGGGAAATCCGTGGGAATTCATTGTTGTTTTACCCTATGATACCGTTTCATTATTTTTGTCAGGTGTGTACTCCGTATCAGTGACAGTTTCTTTTCTGTAGCAATGTTCTTTAATACTTAAACAATTATTTTTTACAAAGAAAGTGACAACAGTTCAACTGTAAAATATTAATTATTACTGCAATCCGGGAAATTTTCGTGGTCTGCCGAGTTGATCTAGGTTCGCGCAGTTTTAATTTCGCGATGTCGGAGATAAAACTCAAATATGAACCAAAAACGTGTAAAGTGTTAGTTTTATGTTGAACTGTTATCATCTTTGTCTGTATCGGGTTTGAATCTTTTGTGATGGCAAAGCAAAGTTAAAAGTACTGTCAAATAATCGCTGCAGTTGTTTTTAAACGAACGACATTCAACGACGAAAATAAAACGGCCGCGACTATTTCCTTGTATACAGTAACTTCTTGTTATAATTATCTATAACCATTATTGATAACTCTGCCAATCAATAAGTTCAAAAGATAATTTATTTGTGTACAGAAGCATGTCAATTTGTTAATGATTTATATTTAATAATATCAGATATATGGAAGAATGGTAATTAATTAATTAGAAGATCAGAAGGTCAGCTAATAAAATGTAGATATCAAATTTAGTGCACACGACGTAATTCTGGAATAACCTTGATCAGGTATGCTCAAAATCGGAAAATTGGAAAGCCAAAACAGTTTAAAGTTTTGGGAGCAATAAAACCAAATTGCCGGAACAGGATAGCCAAAGATAGGATTTAGTAAGTGTAATTAATGACGCCGTGACCAGAAAACAGCGTTGGATGTCTGAAATGACAGGTTTCGGAAGAGATAAGGGTTTTTCTTTTAGCAAAAGGTGTTAAAGAAATATTATCGGACCACAATTTTTTTGTCGTATGTCAGAGGATGTCGGAAAATGCATGTGTCAGATTCCACAAGTTCCACTGTACATCACTAACAACCAATGTTCTTGACAATTATCTAGGAGAAAGTTTCCCTTAATCTATTATTGTCCTTGTAAATTACCATCCTTATCGTAAATTGATGAGAACCCTTTGTTATAGCAAGGAGTAAATAAACAAATAAAATCATACTAACTGCTTTGTATTCCTTCAAAGTGTACAAAATATATAAATGATATCAAGACGAACCGCCCAATATGTTCTCATTCAGGACTAGCCGATTTGCTTTTTATTGTAAATAAACATGTACATTACTATGTTATGTAGATTTAGAAAATAAACCACACTAATACCATCAAGTTGGCTTTCAACACACTTGCTTCCTTCCCTTTAATTTTTTTTTTTTTTATTTTTTTTAAAATTTTTTTAATTAATTAATTTTTGTTTTTTTGTTTTTTGTTTTTATAAATTACGAATGCATGTTCCCACAGAAAGCTAATTTTTCATATTTTGTCCAAGTGAGTTAAACATGAAACAATCAAAACATGAAGAGAACCATAGCAACGAACTTCGTCTCGCACTATAAAATAGTCCAATCAGATCGAAGTATTTAGCTGATACAATTTTCTGATTGATTGTTTCATTCGAATACGAGCGCATAAAATAGTTTGAAGATACCAAAGTGGTAATCAGAATCCGTTAACAGAAGAAGGACAGACACCACAATAGCCAAAAGATACCAAAGTGGTAATCAGAATCTGTTAACAGAAGAAGGACAGACAACACAATGACCAAAAGATACCAAAGGGGTAATCAGAATCCGTTAACAGAAGAAGGACAGACAACACAATAGCCAAAAGATACTAAAGTGGTAATCAGAATCCGTTAACAGAAGAAGGACAGACAGCACAATAGTCAAAAGAACAACAATTGATCTATAAAGCACTACAGATTAAGCAAAACAAACCGCACTAAAAACTGCGGCTGAACTTATGTACTCCGGAAGGGTCTGCAGACCACAAATGACACTAGTCCTCAATAGATACAAGGCTTAGAAGTACGTACGATAGTACCTGATTTAAGATTGACTCCTTGGTGTCTTACTTATAATACTTCTATATTACTTGTACTTTTGTTGATTGAATGATTGACATATTAACTATATACAGTGGCAGTTTTTTTTCATTGCTAAATACGGTTTCAATAACTTAAGATTCACGTACAGTTTATGTGTCATAGTTCATAGTTCATATCTATAATTCTGTGTAACCAGAGTTATTAATGGAGACAGCATATGATGACATTTAATTAAGTTAGCATCGAAATAAACTATGTTTAGTTTACCGATGGTATCACAAACCCCTAGAGTCAGCAGTTTGGTATTGACGTGAATGTATTATATACTATATCAGTAATACAGACAATCATTAAATGAGAGGATACGTTACAGATATAATGTATATCGTCAACAGACAAATAGAGAGAGTTTAAGTTGCAGCTTTTGTTATTTTTCTCAAGAATATATTTTCTAGACTGTCGGTTTGATTATCTTTCTCAAAATTAGCTATAAAGTCTACAAATACATATTAAGTCCTCCGTCTTATATCTGACGATATCAACACGCATAAAATCGCCCGTCAACTTACATGAGAATTTTTTTTTTATTTCGTTTGCACGAAATACGATTTCGTTTTAACGCATTATTATTTCGTTTAAACGAGTTATTGTTTCGTTTAAGCGAATTATTATCTCGTTTTTTCGAATTATTATTTCGTTTGTACGAATTAATATTTCGGTACCGGAAGTCAAAACATTATTTCGTTTTTTCGAAATAGCAATTCTTTTAAGCAAAATATTGATTCGTGTTTTCGAAATACCTTTGAAAGGAACTCGTTACTAAAAGCTTGGAAATAGCAAAACGGTAACAGAAACCGCTACTCTAAACTTGTAAATAGATAACTCGCGAAATACTCTGTAATAATAGGCTAAAATATTCACGATTCATTCTTTAATCAGCTTAAGCATTCACTTAAGGGTGTAGGCCTGGGGTATGGGAGATAACTCTATTTTCAGTGTCTTCTCAAATATATGATCATCTGTGCGTTTGAAAATTCCCCCTCAATTCTAAGCTTCTTGGTGACAAAGATTGTTTACATTGGATATGGCCAATTAAAAAATGACTCCCTTTCCATTTAGCTTTCCATAGCTGTGTTCCTTGTATTTTTTATATCTTATTGCTGCTGATGCCAGTGTCAGGCAGTGTGTTATTATTACATTGTATATGCCGGTGCCCATAAAATATCATTGAAATATCTCTTCCCAGAAAAAATGTTCATCTAAATATGTTGTCAAAAATGCCAGAAATGTAACACAATTTGTGGGACAACCTTTTTTCAAGGGGTTGTCAAGAAAAAAGTTAAATATGTACACCAGCTTCTTAGATATGAAACTATAGAGCAAATTCATGTTATGGCAGTAAAAAAATAGAAAGCTATGTTTGGGGAAAAAATTGTAATATTTGATCCTCTCTTATACCGCCGCACCCCTTCTACTAAGACAACTAAAGAATGATCAGAATCAAACGAATACAACTGGAGCACAGAATGTGAAGGAATTTAACAATACAGCTGGATGGCTGTCTGTGTTTTTGTTTTTGTTTTTGTTTTGTAATGAATTAATCAAGTAGAGTCACCCTCAAACCACCCCTCCCCCTCCCCAGCCGACCTGATAATAAAAAAGACAAATGCAGTCATTTGGTAATTTGGACATCCACTGTGTCAATTATTAGACTTCAAAAGCTTTTTGTTATTGGTAACTAGTTATTTTTTATCTCACAAACAAAGAAACTAGCAACGGATGGGTGTGTAATAACTTTCCTTGACAATTTCATTTTTTTTCTGGGTGCCATCCATGAAAAACATAAATTTAAATATTTTAAAAATCTGACGGTAAAAGTTTGTAAAATTTGGTGCAATGATGTCTATATATTTATTCTTCCGTGTGACATTTTTTGGTGGAAATGAAATGACAGAAATTTTTTCAATCCGATTTTTAATACCAAGGTGGTCCTCAGGGCATTCCCTTTTTTTTTGCAGTTTCCACTGTTTTGCATGTGATTATCTCCAAACAGGATATTCAAATATGCTAGATATTTCATATTTATTCAACAACAACACTCTCAAGTGTATTAAAGCCAAAATATTCCCTTTCAATCAAAAATAAATGTGCATGTCTATTAGAATCTTTCGAAACTAGTATTACCATCTGGCGTCAAGAATACCCCCAATATTGCTATATTTAGGATGTGCTATGGAGAAAACGGCACGGTGATTTTATTTGAAACTTTGGCAGATAATGTATTTAGACATAATTATTCCATGAACTAAATATAAAAAAAATTGAATGATGGGAAAAGTTTAGGGTAACCCAGGTCTACACCCTTAAAGTGAAAAAAAAAATGGAAATTTATATGATTAAAATTCTTTTGGAGTAATAAAACCAAAAGGTCTGACAACAGGGTAACCAAAATTCGACTAAGGTCACCTATGAGTGAGGGATAAGAACCATAGTTTTATTTAGAAGCTTTACATTTCAATATTAAATATCTAATTATTAACATGAGAAGGTTTATATAGGTTCTAACCCAAACCCCCGAGAAGAATCATCACTGCACGTGCTCTATGTTTTTCGCCATCCAAAATGCAAAGAGGGTTCACACAACGCGATCACAACTGTCTGTGTTTATATAGGTCGTCACTCAAACCTAAGGGATGACTCGCACAAATGGGTCTCTACTGTGTGTGCCATAGCGGCCATTCCCACACAGCTACACCTGTTTTATATAGGTCATCGCCAAAACATCTAGGACCACATCGTTGTATGCGTTTTATATAGGTCATCGACTGTGACCTCAACCCATCATTTCTTTGGAAATGCCTGCACCAAGTCAGGGCCATTGCGATTTCCCCAGTTTTCCGGTTGTTGACTGATTTTGTCTGTTTGTTGACTTATGAGTTTTGCCTTTCCCTTGGGAAGATTGCTCTGTGTTCGTTAATTTTGTTATTACCCTTTCCGTGAGGACATACTCAAAGGACTCACTACTGCATGTGTTTGTATCGGTTATTCCTACATAGCTACGTGTGCTTAATAAGTTGTCACCCAAACGTCTAGAACACCTTCACTGCATATGTTTTATATAGGTCATCACCGATAGCTCTAGGATTTCCTCACTGCATATGTTTAAATAGGTCGTCACCGATAGCTCTAAAATTCCCTCACTGCATGCGTTGACATAGGTCACCACGCAAACCGCTAGTACTCCCTCACTGCATATGTTTTACATAGGTCGTCACCCAAACCTCTATGTCTCCCTCACTGCCTATGCTTTATAGAGGTCGCCATCCATATCTTCTGGAGGACTCAGTACTGTATATGTTTTATATATTTATTATATATTCTCACTCACACCTGTGGGAGGACTCGGTATTGTTTTATAAATGTCTTCCGAAAACCCTCATGGACTTACTATTGAATGTATTTATGTAGATCCTCTCTCAGCCCTTCAGGAGAACTAATTAAAATATGTGCTTTATAAATGTCTTTTCCAAAACCTCACGCAGTTACTATTGAGTGTGCTTTATGTAGGTCCTCCCCCAACCCTTCAGCCGGACTCGGTACTGTATGCGTTTTATAAATGTCTTCCCCAAATCCTGTTGGATTTACTATTGAATGCGTTTCATATAGGTCGCTACCACACAACTGCATATGTTTTACATAAGTCTTCAACAAAACCTTCGAGAGAACTACTTATATAATGTGTCTTAAACAGATTTTCACCCAAACCTCCAAAAGGATTGGCTGCAGCAAGTGTTTTGTAAAGTGCTTCAAAAGAAACCTCTACTGAATATGTTTTACATAGCTCCTAACTCAAACTTCAAAGAGGACTCACTATGTGTTTTGTATAGGTCCTTGCTGAAACGTTCGGGATTTCTCACTCCTGAATGCGTTTACCCCAACTTCAAAAAGGACTCAGTATATACTTTGCATAAAACTTTCGGAATATCTGTGTATAAACAACTGGAGACACATTTGATCGATCATAATTTACTATATCAATTTCAGTCTGGTTTTAGAAGCTCGTATTCAACTGATACTTGTCTTATACATTTATTTGATCATATTAAAAAACAAACATCAAAAGGATTATTTACAGGCATGGTTATGATAGACTTACAAAAAGCATTTGACACAGTGAACCATCGAATATTATGCCACAAATTAAGATCTATGGGAGTACAAGAAGTCAAATGGTTTCAATCGTATTTAACTGGAAGAAAACAACTTGTAAATGTAAATGGGACAGAATCTGAACTCCTTAATATTACTTGTGGAGTTCCTCAGGGAAGCATTTTAGGCCCTTTGCTTTTCCTGTGTTATGTTAACGACATGTCTATCAGTATTCAATCAGACTGCAAACTCTTGCTTTATGCCGACGACAGCACTATAATATTTTCTCATAAAGACCCCGATGTTATCTCCCACAAATTAGGAAAGGAACTAGAATCTTGTAGCAGCTGGCTCGTTGACAATAAGTTGTCTTTACACTTAGGCAAAACAGAATGTATTATTTTTGGACCGAAACGTAAATTGAATAAANTATCTCACTCCTTACCCAAACATCGCAAGTCTCTCTACCAACCTATTTCTCCAGTTAAGGGGTATATTGTGTCTGTTATTTATCGTCATTGTTATTGTTCAGTTATATATTAACAGATATTATAAAGGAATTACATTATTCATGATATAGCGATATTACCTGTGAACCCCCGTCCTTGGATAGATGTCAAGAAGAAATAATCAATCGATTTAAGAGAAAATATCATTTCGTTCAAAAAGTGTTGCTGTTTTCGGTGTATGATATCGATTTCAAATTCATGCGAAGTCAAACATGGATATCACGCAACCCTCTCGTTATATGGAGACAATGAAACATATGTTCATATAGTGTTATATTGTCACGTTATGTATTATGGTTAGCAGGACAGGGGCAGTGACCGTTGATAACCCCTCACATGTACATAGTTAGTCATCGACCGTCATAGGTTTATTCAAGCATTCACGAGAAATATAAAGGTATCAGATCTGTGTAGTTGAAATGTAACTTTATATAAAACATAGCATGGACACACATATGATACATGTACGAAGACAATGTTTCAATCATATATGACCTTAGCATATTGTGGCTAAGCTGTTTAGGTCTTTTGGTTTTTTGCTCACAAGTCTTTTACATTATTTGACTTTCGAATCTTTCGGTTTTGACCGTACCTGATGAAGGTTATTCTAGAAATGCACCGTGCGCACTAACTTAGATATTTACGTGTTTATTTTATAATATCTAAAGGTGCATTCTAATTGTAGAATAATTAGTGTCTTTAATTGTACATTTTTTTAATAACTGTGCAAATATAATGATGCTTCTCCCCTTTAAACGAGCATAATATACAAGCTATCATTAAGGTGGTACCATACACTTCAGGTAAAATTTTATCTGCTCATTTTATTTTCTGATTTTTTTTTGTCAGTGTGTTTGAATATATACACTGTAATAAATATCAAAATTTTATCAAATTCAGACTCAGAGCTATAAATTCACTAGCCACATATCAGCTTTTCTCCCTGTGGTTTTGATCACCGAGATGCTTGAAATCTGCATACAAACATCATATGATCAAAACATTCAACTGATTTAAAAGAGTTATCTCCCTGTAGTGTTAGTTACTACCTTAAATGGAAAAAAAAGACCACACTGTTCAAAAATCCAAAAGAAAAATCGTAGATACAGACAAAATGGATACACTTAAAACACAAATATATGACCGCTCATCAACCTTGTTTGATTCAGGCACTTCTATGAAACAAAATAGCAGGCTTAGACTAGTTTTGTGTACCCAAACTTCTCCTATTAGTGAAATAATTTGGTCATACAAGTGCTTTACAAACAACTGATAAACAATACCAATGATTAAGAATCTAAATATCACAATGAACAACATAATACGTATATCGGCAACCTCGAAATAACAACATACCCCACGATACCCTTAACGTGGTACTCAATAAGATCTGAATTACATTATAGGTTTAACGCCACTTGTAATGATATGGTAGTTACAAATTTATATCGTGGCGGCCATTTCTTGTTTGAAAAGATTGTCGGGTTTCCGAAGTAAACCACATTTTTGCTGCACATATTAAGCGAATAATAAAAAAAAAACAGTTTAACATTCTTGAAAAAAAAGGTTGTTTTTGACAGAACAAAAACATATGTCTACCTTCCTATATTTAAAATATTTAAATATTCTCATAATAAAAGACCAGTAACTATTTCAAAAATAGTCTGACCAAAAAGTCATAACGATATGTGAACTTCCAAAGGGTAATAAGGAAAATGTAAAGGAATTCTGTTAATTTCTTTATGATATAAGTGGAATTGCACGAACAATTTTTTGATAGGCAGAGGGAGGGACCTAACGAAGACAAAATGTTCCCTCCTGAAGACGGGGCGGGGAGGGGGCATAATTCTACAAACCATTTTGCCTGCTAATTAGCACATGATTCTCAAATCTAATGGTTGTGTCTGTCCGAGTTATATAGTGACGGTCTTGTCAGATTAAAATCATATTAGCCAAAAGTTGATTAATATCTTACACATTACATGAAATAAGATAGTCATACTACACAATTAGATAATGCTAAAGAAACTGATATGGACACAACATATCGAACTTGTACCCAGGATAAAACGGACACAATTAACTGAAATAATACCATGTACGACAGGATACGAATCTCACTGAACCCAGTTTAACTCAGGATGAAATGGACACAACTTACAGAAATAATACCATGTACGAAACAGGATACGAATTTCACTGAACCCAATGTAACATGACAAAAACAGATGTTGTTTTTATTACAATGTTAATTAATTTCTAACTTAATTAGTAAAAAGATATACAAATATTTATTACAGAAAATCTGTTTATTTCTTTATGATACCATTATCAAATTAACTAATATAAGGTAAGTTGATTGGTGTCGACGGTCCGAATGGAGTGGCTCTCTGGAAGATCCAGTTGATCATGAGAGCTTGCGTGTCTTAGTTAGTATCAAACATTTTCCAGTTGTTAATAAGATAAACATACATTTGATTCTTAATAGAGTCTTAACAAAACTTCATGGGTGGTATGAATCAGATGTAAATTCTGAAAAATTCCAAAGATCTG
Source organism: Gigantidas platifrons (assembly GCA_002080005.1). Taxonomy (NCBI): domain Eukaryota; kingdom Metazoa; phylum Mollusca; class Bivalvia; order Mytilida; family Modiolidae; genus Gigantidas; species Gigantidas platifrons. The sequence goes on along the minus strand of MJUT01028988.1, from coordinate 200,624 downwards.
TTAGAGTTTATGCAACCGGACTTTTTTCCTCCGAAAGATACGAGTTCTCGTTCATAATGCTCGCTATTGCTTTTTTGTGTTATGTTTTTTTTTACCAATGTGTGTATTTGTCAGTCATTTTACTTTTGTTCATTTTATTCCTTCGCCTTAAGGCTTCTGATTTCCTGCTTGCTATTTTCTTGTCGGCATTGACGATGTATATAGCCCAATAGACAATGTAATATGTTATACCAAGGAACATGTTACATTGACGATGTATATAGCCCAATAGACAATGTAATATGTTATACCAAGGAACATGTTACATTGACGATGTATATAGCCCAATAGACAATGTAATATGCTATACCAAGGAACATGTTACATTGACGATGTATATAGCCCAATAAACAATGTAATATGTTATACCAAGGAACATGTTACACTGACGATGTATATAGCCCAATAAATAATGTAATATGCTATACCAAGGAACATGTTACACTGACGATGTATATAGCCCAATAGACAATGTAATATGTTATACCAAGGAACATGTTACATTGACGATGTATATAGCCCAATAGATAATGTAATATAATTTAATTTAATTCTTTATTTATTTCAAGAGGATTACATACAGCCAGAGGCTACTAGTAGCTCTCAACATAGATACACACAATAACATCAGAATAATACAAAAGAATACAAATTAATAAAGAGAAAAGACAAGACAATAATATGATACAAGACAAGACAAATCTCTCTCTCTCTCTCTCTCTCTCTCTCTCTCTCTCTCTCTCTCTCGTAAAGGTGATCATTATAGATAATAATAATAAGATAAGGATAAGGGAAGATAAATTGAATCAGTAATTAATAAGAAAAAAAAATCATATTGACAAGTGTGGGTATACCAAGGAACATATTCCATTGACGATGCATATAGCCCAATATACAATGTAATATGCAATACAAAGGAACATGTTATTCGTAATTACAGTGTAGAATTTTTATTAACCTCTTTTATTATTGCTCATGTTATATGGTGGGTCTAGAAATGGGAAAAATTACTCCTTGCACAAAAATACGATGTTGTAATAGAGTGTAGAGCTGTAAAGACTGCGACTTATGATATAATTCTTTGAAACAATCTAGAACTGGCGAAAATATTCCCCGGCTTTTAGTAGATGATTTATTCCCCTAATATGGACACAATCTACCAATATACCGAGATAACACCATGTACCATGTAACAACAAAAAGAGAAACAAACAAAATCCATCAGGATGTAGTTGTTTATTTTCAAATACGAGCAATATTTATTTCTATAGTAATTAGTGTATGATATTTATGTTTATCTTCTGTATGATATCATATTGCGATCAGCTCTTTAGATGTATATGTTGATTGTTGTCTAAAGGTTCGATGTTACTGAGGTAAAAATCTGTTTTTGTTGTCATGATATCAATTACAAATAAAAAGGCCGATAACCATCTTAGATATTAATCTTGTTTTTATAAGAATCAAAGACCTCAGGTTCGGTTCAGCTTTAACACCAGTTGTTTGTATGGCTCGTGTTTTATTTACACTATTTGTGTTTGTTTACGCATAGTGGTGTTCAACTCATATTGTTTTGTGTTATTGTTTGTGTTCCATCGTCTTGAGTACCCTAAGTTTATTTGGATTTTTCTTTTTTTGATTGATCCTTCGGTATTATCTAACGTTTATTTACATCTGAAATGCAACAAGCTAGACAGACGCAATACATTACACTACAGTGAAAGCTGTCTAAACCGAACCCTGAGTAAACCGAAAACCTGCCTAAACCAGACAGACTTTACATCTACTAAATGTCTATGTTATTTAAACCTGTGTAAACCAAAGACCTGTCTAAACTGATCAAATTCCCCAGTCCTAACGCAGTTCGGTTTCAACAGGTTTTACTGTATCTTCCTCGGGTACGCTTATAGATAAAAAAACAATCGGAAAGCAAAGTAATTTAAATGTCTTTGGGAGTAAGTAAACGAAAAGGTCAAAACATGATAGAATAAATAAATACAATGTTGTATATGTTTTAGATAGCTTATATAAACGACAGTCTGTTGTCAAAATATTGCAAAAATTCACCTTAATGTTGTAAAACATTAATATTGATCTATTTTGCCATTGATTTTCATGATTTAAAAGAATATACTTACTGGAAAAAAAACGTTGGCATCAAATTGTATGCACACGACGTTTTTATTTTAGGAAAAATCTTCACCAGGTGACGCTCAAAACCAATATATTGGAAAGCCAAATAATTTAAAGATTGGGGAGGCAATAAAACCAAAGGGCCTAAACAGAATAGCCAACATCGGCTAAGGGAACATATTCCTCCTGAGAGAGGAGTACCTTAGTTGTATTAAAATATTACATGATTTAGAAATTTCAATAACAATATATCTAATAAACCATGTCAGTGCCGATGCCCTGACTACTGCGTGACCCAGTAATAGTAATAAAAACGTAGAGATCTAATTTAGTGCCCTACATGTTTCTGATATAGTGTGACCTTAATAATGATCATTAAAAAGACGATTTTAATGATCTGTCATTTGTATTTAATTCCCTAAAGATAATTGTTACCCAAGAGTGTTATCAACTATATTGATCGCTTAATTACAAATCGATTTTAAAAGTTCATTAGAACTTGTGTTTTATCTGTATATTATGTATTATGTATCGACTCTAAATAAAACTTTGAATTGAATTGAATTGATTACACATCAATAAACATATCTTTATCCTATATTTTATTGTATTAGAGTCATTAGTACAAAATGTAGTATGTTGTAAATAAACGTTAGAGAATACCGAAGGGGCAAGCAAAAATGGACAATCCAGAGAAACTGGAAACATAGGATACATAAAACGAAAACAAAGCACAACGCAATATGTGTTAGACATCACTATACGTAAACAAACACAAATAACGTAAATAAGTCATGGGCCATAAGCATGCATGATGATGGTTATTCCAGAAACGCTTCATAGGCACTAAATCTGATATCTAAAAATTAATTTTCTAGGAACTCCATTTGTGTTGTTAGTTGCACCAGACATGATTTGGTTGCCACAGTGATTAACTGAAGACGTATTTTTTTTTTGTATTTCGAAACATGGAAACAAGAGTGGTCAAATTCAGAATAGAAACAAATTTTAGAACATTGAGTCCATGCTTGGGTTAATATCTTCTGCTATGCTTATGGAATCTGCTTTACAAATCTTTATTCACAAGCCAGTTTAGGATAAAAACACTTTTTTTATATAAGGATATAAGTGAAATGTTTAGATTCAACTGATACACGTTAATCCATAGTTGTAAGAACCCAGTTCATGATGTGGTGGTCGTTTATAAAACAAGAATCACCATAATGTTGTTAAAATTTATCCTGCACCTTGAACTGACAAATTGGATTGACTAGATATGTGTGGTTATCAACTGACACTGATCGAGATATAGCCTTTTCTGGTACCCTTGTCAGGTGTTGTCTGTTAAGCTTTGGGAACCTAGTTGTAAATCCTGTTCACTTCCTGTTGACAGCAAATTTCATAAGAGGCAATCAAGTCGTAATTGTATAATTTTAGTATTTAATTCAAAATATAAATGGCGATGGATTAATGTGATCTTTCTGCAGGATAGGCACAATATTAATGCAATGTCTTAAAATACCGTATAATGTGTATGCGTATTTGCCGGAAAACTATGGAAAGGCTCAATGAACCTCTGTTTCGTCTCAGTGTTTAAGAATCATACACATAAACTTTATATTTTAAGACACGGCACTACTATTGTCTATGTAACAATTCCCGCAGTGGTTTTATATACAGCTGACTATTTGGCGTAAAGGCAAGAATTACTCAATAAATTCACACAATATAATATACAATTATTCAATAATCATCCGGTGTTATCTTCCTTTTTTGGAGTTAGGATTATGGTGTTTTAGGTCGACAATATTTCAGTTATATCATGGCGGTCAGTGTTATTGGTGGAGGAAACCAGAGTACACGGGACAATCACCGACGCAGGTCACTGACAAACTGTATCACATAATGTTGTATCGAGTACACCTCTCCATCAGTGGGATTCGAACTCACAGCGTTAGTGGTGATAGGCACTGATTGCGTAAGTAGTTGTAACACCATACGATCATAAGGCCCCATTCCTTTTTCCAATGTTTCTATGCTACACTGTAATTTATGAATTATTGTATTAACATAATACTAATATATTTATTTGCGAAGCCAAAATGCCACTAGCTGTTTTTTCTGAATTTAATTGTAATACGGGATTTGCGTGTAAAACAGTTGTAGGTAAAAATACGCTTTCAATACTTTCAGAGAAAGACTAATAAAAATATTGAAAACATGTTCTACTTTGATATAGAATGTTGATACTATAAAATTTCAATTTTATTTTGCTCATACATTTATTTTGACGCACTGCTTTATTTCGACAAAGACAGGCGTTAGTTAACAAATATGTTTTTAATGTTCTGTTGCAATATTTAAAGCGATGGCATCTCTACTAAACTCTCAAATGTTCGTCATGTTATGGTTGGCATTTAACTCTCATGTGGAAAATAAATGAATGATCGCATCATTTCACTATGAAAATGGTTTTGGGCAAGTAAAACGATTTTAACCCCGTCACTTTTTTCTTGAAATGCCTGTACTAAGGTACGAAAGTGCGCCATCACGTATATAGGTGTTACGGGTATCATTTTTTTTCTCTCTCTTTTTACAATTTTTCAATTAGATTTTGGAATTATTCTTACAGTGTGTCATTTTGCTGTGTTTTTCATTTCATTAGTACACGAGAGATGAACATATCAATATTGAACTGCCTCCATTGTGATGCACATTCCACGTTTCTTAATAAATATAATACACATGTTAAATCATGAACAAATATATATTTTCACAACCGCCCCGAAAAAAAACATGCTCTAAATAACCATTCATGATATTCAAATTATAATATCCAGAGCTTAGTTTGCTATTAATTCTGAAATACACAAAGCTCATTAACGAACAGCATGATCAAGTAATCTTACTATTTGACCATTGTGGAAAATAAACGTGGATATCTAATTGAGTGCACACGACGTGTTTCAGGAATAACCTTCATCAGGTACACTCAATGTCAACTGATTGGAAGGTCAATTGATTTAAAAGTCTTTGGGAGCAAGTAAATCAAAGGACCTAAACGGGATAGCCAATATTGCCAACAGCATTGAATTGATGACGAAGTCCGACCAATCATGTAACTCGGTGTGAAATATGTGTGTAGGGTTAGGGTTAGGCTTATGGTATTTAACACCACTTTCACCAATATTTCAGTAATATCGTGGCTGTCAGTTTTATTGGTGGAGGAAACCCGAGTACCCATGCAGGGAAAATCACCGACCTGTCGAACGTCACTGACAAACTTCATCACATAATGTTGTATCGAGTACACTTTACCATGAACGGGGTTCGAACGCATAACTTTAGTGGTCACATGCACTAATTGCACAGGTAGATGTAAATCCAACTACCATCGTTCACGACCACGACGACCCCGTAGGGATAAGGAAACTAATACCTCTTTCAAAAACTAGTAATTTAAGATATAATTCTCTCAATTGTACCATAAAAAATGCCAATCTTACACAATTTAGTATGCGTTATGTGACATTATATAGTATATGTCGAGAAAGTCGTATAACCTGTGAAATGAAACCGGTATGATATAAACAATAAACAGTACATAGTAATGGTCTATATTCAGTCTACCCGACTATAAATATACGTATCATTGAGAGGATATAACACGGTGAAAGCACCTCAAGAATGGGTGCACCTTTTCTAATAAATTGAGCAAATTACTGGATAAGAGAACTAGATTCTTTACCTCCAGTTATGTGTTATTTGTAGGATGGCTCATGTCTTATTTACGTTCTTTGTGTTTGTTTGCGCATAGAGGTGTCCAACACATATTGTGTGTTGTGTTTTTGTTTTGTTTTTCATCCTCCTATAGACCCTATGCTGTCAGTTTCTATGGATGGTCATTTTTTTTTGCTTTGTTGTAGTGTTAATATTAAGAGGGTTGACAACATTAATAGTCCTGACAATAGTGATATTAATGAAATAAATGTATACAATACAAGCTAACGTGTGCATCATGGTCATAATAGGAGTAATTAGCATCATCCTAGAATGAAACAATCCAAATCATTTTTACTTAATGGGACCTTTGGTGATATCATTTCGTACATTCAAAAACCGTTTGGGTATTTATTTCATTAATACCAACCTATTGTCTCTTACAATCATCATGCTCCAAGAACAACGACTGGTTAATATTATTTGTATAAGCATTAATAAATTAAAAAAAGGTAAAGGCAAACGAGTGTGTGTCCTCATGATAAATATATTGTTGTACCTGTTGACAAAGCTTCAAATAACATTGTTTTTTGCTTAATCAGACATCTTTGCATTTCTGAGAACTGTGCTAATCCTACTTACAAAAGGGTATATTGCCGGTTTTTACAATTGCTCAAAAGTAAAAGATCTATATTTTGCTACGACAAATTTTGTTTGCAGTAAAAATGGAACTATAATTTTATTGTGGCAAAATCCATTTAAGAATGTGTGACTACTGAAAGCACTTTGCCCAAGAACAAAACAATAGAAAACAAGAACAAACACAAAAATGAAAACTTAGCAAAATTGTTCTTTCTGAATAAGAGGATTTCAATTGATGGTATATGCATAAAAAATAGTACATGGCATTCACGACTTCATATTATTATGATTTGTTAGCGTTTGTCTATAGTAATCAATCATCACTGTGAATCTACTTTCGTCTGAACAGTTTGTAGATACCAAAGTGGTAATCAGAATCGAGGAAGAACAGACAATGGCCACAATAAAATGTACAAAAGGACAAACAACGATCTACAAAACATACACAAGATACTAAAGATCGAGTAACACGAACCCCACTAAAAACCGGGAGTAAACACAGGTGCTCCGGAAGGGTAAGGAGTTCCTGCTCCACTAGTGGCACTCGTCGTGTTAATCTAGTTACAAAACGACCACGACATATGATGTTGGAAATCCAGTCCTAGCTTGTGTAATTGTGTTCACTTCCATCAGCAATCTTTCGAATTAATTATAGTGGATTTCATCTGTTCTACAAAAAAAGGGGGGTGTTGGGGTGATTGTATTCTATCACATTAACACATTATATATCACGTGCGAACATAATTATAGTTTAGGTTATTATAATTCAATACAACATAATTATAGCGAGTTAATTTGATAATGGTATCCTATAGAACTAAACAGATTTTCTGTAATACATACTGGTATATCATACATTAATTAAATTAGAAATTAATAAGTATTATAGTAAACAACATCCTGTTTTTGGAATTAGTCATATTAAATGAATTATGAAGGTTTATAGCCGGTCGGGATAATATTTCTGTCCAGTGTGTGCGTATTCGAGTACAATCCATTTTTTTTATAAGGTTCGTGTCGACTAATTGCATGTCCCAAGTTTTTGTGATATCCGCCACGATTTCCTCGTATTAAACGACATTGTGTTGTCGTTAATCCCATTTTTTTGTAGAGTGTTTATGATTTCTTTATGTTATTTGTCATTATTGACGTATACTGATGTCCACCAAGATTTCCATATCTCATGATGTTCGCGTCGTGCAATAGTATCACGAGACGGGAGTCATTAGTGGAGGAGGAATTGATTACCCTTCTGGAGTACCTAAGTTCATCGCCAGGTATATATGGGGTTCTCATCACTAAATCTTTAGTTTTTTGTAGTACTTTGCAGATTACTGTTAGTCTTTTTGTCCATTTTCCTTTGGTCATTGGAATGTATGTCCTTCGATTTACGGCTCTTTGGTAGCTTGACACATATCTACATCAGGATGTATCAGATATCATCTTTGCATAGCATATCCAAGATGAAGATCATCCGTTTCATTTGATTTCCCCGTAGAAACATATTAAAGGAAAAGGCAACTAATAACAGATAGATAGGGGGCCCGGGTGGCTCAATGAGTTAGGTCGTTGAATCTAACAGATAATACAAGCCTATCACCAATACTGCGTGGGTTCGCGCCCGACTTTGTAAATTACAAAAAGGTGCACTCAACTCGCATCTGCAAGTGATAAAGCTTACTAATTGCTTGCCCAGGGTAGGTGGTTCTCTCCGGGTACTCCGGCTTCATCCACCACTAAAACTGGTCGCCATGATATAGCTGAAATATTGTTGAAAGTGGCGTAAAAACACCATAACTCAAATAAAAAAATCAATAACAGATAGCAGTACAAAAAAAGACATGACTACGGACAAAAAAATCCCTTAGGTTCATGAATGTGTGTGAACTTGAATAGTATTTATCGTTAAGAATTTATATATTTAGTGGTGTATTTAAAGAGATAAAGGAGAATTATAAAAGAACAAAAGGATCGACAAAGCAAATTAATTATCTACTAGAAATACATTATGTAATGACGAATAAAGTGAGTGATTGTTGTTTTTCAATTTTTAGCTATATCATGCCGAGAACAAGTTAATTTTCAATGAGATGATGATGAGGTCTGCTTTGTACTAGACCAACACGCTCAGTTGTATTTTTATAGTGCTAGTTCACTGAAAAAATAATCGGCAGATAGACATGCCCCACTCGGAAACATTATTATGATTCCGAACCAACCAGTATTTGCTCTTTTTCCTTAATGCGTCTGTTTAGCGGAGGAGCAACAAATATTAATTTTATTATTTTTCTTCGGTTGGACCCGATCCGGTCATGAACGCGATATCTACCACACTTGAGGCGAGTTCGCTAGCCATTGCCCTACCGATGTAGTTAATGACGAATATAAGATCGCTTAATACACACTTTGATGAATATATGTTTGGATGCACATTTTTGCATGCATATGCAATAAATACCAGTAATGTCAATAATGTCCATGTTTCCAATGTTTATCTGATTTGTCTTCAAATTCTAAACATTTGTACCAGATGAGTTATTGTTCACATATATTTTCACCACGTGTTCCATGATTAGTTGGAATGTTTCAACAGTACTATACTGTCCTAAGGAACCATCTATACTATGAGTAAGGACAGGTTATTATCAACATGATCAATTCTACCTGCTATTTAGAATTATAATCTTCTTTCATTTTGACTACTATGTTGTCCAATACGTCTTGACACTTCATCGAGGAACAATATAGGTCTAGTTTACTGTTATCTGGAGCATGTCAGGCACCAACTAGAAATCAGTTCTCAGCTTTATTTAAAGGGTTATGGTTATGGTATTGAACGCCACTTTCTAAAATATATCAGCTATATCATGGCGATTAGTTTTATTGGTTCTAATCTGCTGATAAGAAGTATAATCTTCCTTGATTTTGAATACTATATTGTCCAATACGTTTTGACACTTCATCGAGGAAAAATATAGGTCTAGTTTACTGTTATCTGGTACATGTCAGGAACCAACTGTAGATTAGTTCTACATTGTATTAAGGAAGCATATACAATAATCAGGGGATGTTTACTCACTATTACGGTGCATTAAAAATATATACAAAAACAGGCTATGATTTTAGTGGGGTCTGTGTTACTCGAGCTTTAGTTGTATGTGTAATGTTTTGTAGATCGTTGTTTGTCATTTTGTCTGTTTTTCTTTGGCCATTGTGTTGTCTATCGTTCTTTGATGTACGGATTCTCATTACCCTTTCGGTATCTTCAAACTTTTTTGTTTTTGTCAATTCTAACCGTATTAAGGAATTATATGTCATAAGCAGGTGATGTTTTCATCTGTTGTGCATTGTGTTAGAGGATTACTAGATTATACAATAATGAGGTGATGTGTTCGTCAGTTCTACCAAGTATTATAGAATTATATACGTTTTACCACAATACATAGATTTGAGGTCATTAAGTAGAACAGTAGGTATCCATCAACACAACACGATTATAAACAGTTAATTTGATAATGGTATCTTATTGAAATAAACAGATTTTGGCATATCATATACTAATTAAATTTGAAATGAATATGTTTTGTATTGAAAACAACATCGTATATTTTAGCATTAGTGATATTGGGTTCTGAAAGTTCATATCCTGTCATATATAGTATTATTTCGATATAGTGTGTCCGTATTAGCTGTCATATCCATACATTATAGTGCATCACGTTTATCATAACTATGCTATGCACGGGTGGCTCAATGAGTTAGGTCACTGGATCTAACAACTCATACAAGCCTATCACCAATACGGCGGGGGTTCGCGCCCGGCTTTGTAAGTTACAAAAAAGGGTGCACTCGACTCGCAACCGCAAGTGATAAAGTTTACCAGTTGCTTGCCCATGGTCGTTGATTCTCTCCGGGTACTCCCTCCGGCTTCCTCCATCACTAAAACTGGTCGCCATGATATAGCTAAAATATTGTTGAAAGTGGCGTTAAACACCAAAAATCAATCAAATCTTGTTAAGAATAAAAATCGAACATTGAGCATAAAAGACACAAAACCACAACACAACACAGACAATAAATGACGAGGAGCAACATGGGCCAACACAAAACAATCGGGAATGAACTCACGGACTCGTTTTTCTTGAAAAGTCACTGCAAGAAGTTTTCTGCATAGGAATAACAGAACAAATTGGTGTAGTGAATGAATCATCGAATATTATACAGAATACCCAGAGTAAATATGATCGTTATATTACTAACACGATGTCATGTTTTACGGAATTGACGTTCGTTCCTGATCCTATTATACTATTATATCAGTTTGTGAGAGGTGTTACATATCATATGTACATATTTAGTTATTTTCATTGTTGGAGGTGTGCATATACAAGATATTTGAAAATGTTCTTCACACACTTGCGAAACTAAGCACGCACAATTATTTGTCTTAACATTGTGTGTTTATGGAACATAACTAGTCAAAAGGTCCATTTACCTACCCTCTTCTCTCAGGTAACATATTAATTCAGTGTAATATAGGAACATCTAAGGAAGGATAGGCTTTATTACTAGGAATTTTGCTTTTGTTTGAACTGGTTGTGATGAAATTCAAAGAACAATATATTTCTCTATAATACACGCCTATAATTTACGAGGAAACGTAAAACACCGTGTTGGATCAGTTCCAAAATACAATAGTGAAATCGTAGATAGAGAAAAAATCGATATCATTAACACGCAAATACATGAAAGGTTACTTCCCTTTGTTAGTACGGACACTTCAATTTCCTTAAATTAAAAAAAAACAGATGGTGAAATTCTAAGTAAATAAAACATGATATGTTTTACATGAGATAGTATACAGGTATATTATTTATACAAAGGTCACATATTTACTATAAATCACCATAAACAAAGAGAGGTTGCTTTAACTGTTTAGTAATAAGGTTAAGTTAATTGACATTTAATTATCAGCTTTATCGTGGCTACACATTTTACGATTGGGAGTGCGGAGAGCTAAAGCAAAATGACCGATGAATACTCTGACCATCAGAATACATCTTGAAACGCTAACACAACAGGCCCCAGCGCCACAATACTTGATAATCTACTTAAGTCTGAGAATATTCTCAAATATTGAAATACTCAAATTTGATTGGCTGAGTTCTTTATTTGAGAATATTCTCAGACTTAAGTAAATTCTCAAATTTTGTGGCGCCGGGGCCAGGATGAGCACTTGTATTTGGACTATTCATTAAGTAAAATATTTGTATCGAAAACTGCGTGTAATAGTTTGCCTTTAACAAACAATCGTTCACATAAACAAAATGAAATTGGATACTTCGTTAATCAATAAAAATAGTGTACAATATAAAAAAAAATCTATTTTTTTTTAATTCTCATGCAATCTAAACATATTGTAAACTGATAGGTAGACATACAACACAATTCATTATAGCATAGTCTAAAATGTGTTTTAATAAGATTTAATAACTACTAATGATTATATAATACACACATCGATTAAATACAGATTAATACATGGGTATTTCCACATTGGCCTGGTTATCATCCCGAGACGCCCATATTGGCCCGAGACGAAGTATTAAACTATTTATTACATACTTCCGACATCTAGAAAAGAGACACCCATATTGGCCCGAGACACCCATATTGGCCCGTGCCGATATGGAAATGATCTTGTAGTAATTTAATAACCGGTTATTTTCCCGTGGTGTGAAAATATGGACAGTTTACTTCCGGTCATATTGGTCATACAAAAATGCCTTTATTACTTTAAACATATTTTATTGTCATACAAAACAAGACAAATGGATAAGACACAAGTTGTAAATGCCTTTATTTTAACTAAGTATGTAATAAATTCAATTATGGTTAGCTTTTATGCGCAACACTTAATCGCATACTATTCCTTAGCATTTTTTTTTTTTTTTAGAATAAGCGTTTTTATTTAAATATAAATACAAAAATGTCAAATAATAAACAAAAAACAAAAAATACTACACTATATGAACAATTCTAAAAATTATTAGAAAATCGTACAGAAGCAAAATCGATACATCTAACATACAAATATATATTAATTACTACATTATGTAACACTGGGAAATAGAAATTGCAAATATGCTGGGTTTTTTTTGCAAATATAACCGGTAAAATGCTAATAATTAAACATTACCAGTTATATTAGCGTTTACCAGTTAAATTAGACAATTCTTATTTATATTTGTCATTGTCTTGTTATATTTCAATTCAATTCTTTAATTCCTCCAGCAGGAGATGATACATGTACAACATGATAATTCAAATTCAAGGAAGAAAACAAAAAGTAATTACATATTATGTACAGGTGGGAAATCTAGTCATTCAAAAGGGTTTTATAATTATACTCGACAGTTCAAAAGAAAAGCTCCACTAACGGAGAGAATATTAACTGGATATTCAGCTTCAGTGTCATTGCCTAGGAGGATGTTACACAACTGAAACTCCTCTAGTTGTAAAAGTTCAGTGCATTTGCTATTGCCAAGTAATTGAAACAGTTTATTGACAAAGATCTTGTCTTTGGTATCGAAGTTCTGCACAGATTGTGATTTGGTGGCACAGAATGTCCTCAGAATATACTCCACACAAGGAACAGTTCTTTGCTTTCGGTGGAGAGGTCCATAGTTTTGAAACACTTCTAGCGACATGCAGTTTTTTTGTTATAGTTCCATATCGCCAAATGTCTGTTGGATTTCCAAATTTGAAAAGTTCTATAAATCTAACAAAATCCCTATCCTGTTCCATTCTTAGTAATTTGGCTTCATTCTCAAAGTCATTGGTAGTATTGTTAATAATATCTTTCCAAGCAAATTTTGACGGAAAATTTCCTGTAAATATATAATTCATAAGATGCGACGAGAGGCTATACTTCTGCAGAATGCCAATTATATCTGGGATGAAGCCCTAGCTGTTTACGATCTAGGGTAAGCAAGTACTGGAACAGTCTAAATGTGAATATCTGTTTTGATAGTATGTTAGGTTCAATCTGACATATTTTTTTGCAGGAACATAAGTTTTCTCTTCTCGATCACGACAGTTAATCTAGGTAAGTATAACACTGTTTCACACATATCTGATCGAGTTCTTCTGTGCATGCCTTGTATATGCTTCACAACGAAATGCTGAAAAATTTGCAAGTTACATAAATCCTTTTTAGATAGATTGTTCCACATCTCACATCCATATAACACAGTAGGTATAACAACTTTAGAGTACAAACTTGTCACTGTTAATGGGTTAAGGGTTTGAGAACCCATGCCAACTATAGCAAAATACGCATTACGGCCTTTTCTACAAGAAGAATCAATGTCACTGGTTGAAAGAAGATCTGTTGTTCTAGTTATTCCCAGATGGAGACTTGTATTAGATGGTTTAATTTTGCTATCACCAAGCGAGAATTCTAGGGTCTGATCATTATGAAGCTTTTTATTGTAACATAAGATATTCGATTTTCCAGAATTAAATTGGAATCGCCATTTACATGAATACCGATATGCAATATCCAACATATATTGAATACCATTCGGTGTTAGATTAATGCAAGTAATGTCATCCGCAAAGCCTGGGTTACATGATCTGATATGCCCAACATTCGCACAGTTGTTTGTTACTTCTAGTTCATTGAGGAGATCATTGATGTACACTAGGTATAATATACCAGATAGCACTCCACCTTGGCGGACGCCTTGTCGCGTTTGAATTGGTTTCGATGAGCGTCCACTGATATAAACAGAGCAGCTAATGTTCTAGTGACAGTCAAATTTTTTTTTTGCAAATATAACCGGTAAAATGCTAATAATTAAACATTACCAGTTATATTAGCGTTTACCAGTTAAATTAGACAATTCTTATTTATATTTGTCATTGTCTTGTTATATTTGAATTTTTCTTTTACATTGTCGATTTAAATTTTCATTTTCCTGTTAAATTTTCATTCTCCTGTTAAATATGGATTCTCCTGCTAAATTTGCATTTGTTCTATTAAATTTGCACATTTTTTTATATTAGCTAAATCTTTTTATATTTGCGTTTCTCCTTTTATATTTACATTATCGATTTAAATTTTCATTTTTTTGTTAAATTTTCATTCTCCTGTTAAATTTGGATTCTCCTGCTAAATTTGAATTTGACCTGTTAAATTTGCACATTTTTTTATATTAGCTAAATCTTTTTATATTTGCGTTTTTCCTTTTAAATTCGTCTTTCTCATGTTATTTTTGCATTGTCGATTTAAATTCTCATTCTCTTGTTAAATTATCATTCTCCTGTTAAATTAGCATTCTCCTGTTATTTTTGCATTTTACCAGTTAAATCCCACGGTCATATAAGCCACCCGCTGAGTAGTGAGATTACGTAATACTGTAGTCGTCACTAGCTCATTGAATATGATGATCTATAGTATTATATTATCGTGTATCTATATGTATTTATTTATTTATTATTATTATTTATATTACACTAGTCTGGCCCTTAATAAATTTAGTGTATTCAATACACAATAATCCATCAATTGTTGCGTATTTGAGGACAA
>MJUT01028988.1:157019-173126 GCA_002080005.1 Gigantidas platifrons | reverse complement strand
CTAACCATTACGTCACCGATGAACCCACGATCTACGTCACTCGAGGTGAGTACGCTAACCATTACGTCACCGATGCGATTTGTTGAAAACTGAAGATATGTTACAGTACGGTTGTATAGATTGTAAATATATACTAAACAACTTTGAAAACGCACCACTCTTATGTTACATTTTAAAAAATAATAATGTGAATTTATTTTGTGTCAGTAATATATTTTTATAACCCATAGGCTAGCTAATCAATTACAGGTAAGTTTTGACCTGGTGCTCCATCAACCGACGCGTTAGGCAAACAGGTTCAAAAACTGGTTTTTTGCACGTGCAGTCAATGGTGATAGGTTTTTCAAAATGTTTTGACTGCTTTTATCAAGCTATTGACACCAGGAATAGAAGGAAACTTCAACTACTGTGTTTGCTTAATTCTCAAAGGTAAATTCAATGGCTCGTCTCAGAGCTGATGAACGTAACCAGACATTGGGTATGTTACGTGCCGGAATGTCAACGAGAAATGTTGCCAACAACTTTAACTGCAACCACAGCACAATAGTGCGTCTCAGACAACGGTTTCTGGCCACGAATACGGTTGCCGATAGACCAAGGCCTGGAGCACTAAGGGTGACAACACAGGCTCAGGACCAGATGATAAGGCTTCAGCATTTGCGTGAACGATTCAGACCTGCAACTGTAACAGCCAGAGAAACAGTTGGACGCTATAGGCCACGATTCGCAGCCCAGACTGTTCGGCGTCGTCTCAGGGAGCACGGTCTCCGAGCTCGTCGTCCATTCAAAGGTCCAATACTTACGCAGCGTCATCGACGTCAACGGTTGGAATAGGCAAGAGGGCATTTGCCGTGGACTCGTCAGCGATGGCAGGAAGTTCTGTTTTCAGACGAATCGCGCTTTAACTTGTCTCATGCTGATGGCCGTATACGTGTGTGGAGGAGAACTGGTGAACGATATGCTGCTTGCTGCATACAGGAAGTCAATCGTTGGGGCGGAGGTAGTGTTATCGTCTGGGCGGGAGTTTCATACCGATACAAGACTGCCTTGCATTTTTGTGACCGATCTTTGAATGCGCAACGATACAGAGATAGCATTTTGACTCCACTTGTAGCACCAATGTTTCAAACACATCCGGATTTGCGAGTGTACCAACAAGATAACGCAAGACCACACACGGCAAGAATATCCATGGACTTTCTAAATAATGCAAACATTCGTGTAATGCCATGGCCCGCTTTATCTCCGGACTTAGCACCAATTGAGCATGTTTGGGATGAGTTAGGAAGGCGTGTTTACAGTCGTCCCAATAAACCTACCACTGTCGATTGCTTACGTAGCGCACTGACTGAGGAATGGAACAACATGCCACAAACAGTTATTCAAAACATTATCTTGTCAATGCGTCGTCGCTGCACTGCATGCATCAATGCTAGAGGTGGACATACCAGGTACTGACTTTTCAATTTGAGAGTACCTTTGTTGAAGTTGTTGTTTGACGACATTATTTCAAATTGTGGTACCCAATGTGCCATGATTTTTTCCTACGGTTATTGTTGTTAACTTTTATGTTATTAATTATGTCATTGTTAAATAAATTATAAAAATATTTTCCAAAATATGAATGGTGCGTTTCTTTTGTTGTTGAGTATATATATACTGTTCAATAAATAGTGAAAGAGAAACTGCTCTTTATAGACCATGATATGTTATGCACGTGCATGTGTTCTCTAAGACAGGTTTGACTGCACATTGCTCCGTTGTATTAACGGTTTTATAGGGGAGTGTTTATTAAAAGAAAAACAAAATAAATATAGAATCAATGCTGGGTACATATTTACTATAACAGTCCATTATAATACGAATATTCATTTAATAATGACTGTAAATATAAATTGTCAATGTAACGAGAAACATATTGATGTCGTAATGACATCATAAATACTAAAAAAATTAATAAATGTGCTATATTCGTTCTGTATGAAATACTTGTCATTTATTTCATATAAAACAGAAAAAAACCACAAATGAGGTTATATCAATATTCATCATTTCATGCTGTTAAAATGTTCAAAATCATATAAATGACAAACTAATGATGAATATAGCTCTAGTTTGGATTGTTTATGACGGGGGGAAACTGATCAGATAGTAAGTACCACGTGTAGCTGCGGAACCGTAGCCCTTATGGTCCTTGGCCAGTTTTCTAATATTTGCGGACCATAGGGCTACGGATTTCACCCTATCAAAAACTTTAGAAAATGCGCGGTGAAAATTTTGCGCACCTTTTTTGCAATTATTGTCATGAAATCGGGTCCGATAACGATCAAACATATATGTATCGTTTCGTTAGATATTTATCTACATTCTTCTATACTTACTTACCTATTAATATTCATTTCCAGCTCGTAATCATAACAACTGTCTCGATATTAACACAATGACAAGATGGCGGAACGAAGTAGGCGGGATCAATTAATATCGAGACATTTGTTATGATAACGAGCTGGAAATGATTGTTAATAGGTAAGTAAGTATAGAAGAATGTAGATAAATATCTCACGAAGCGAAATATATATGTTTGATCGTTCTCGCACACGATTTCATGACAAAAATTTGCAAAAATCGGTGCAACTTTTTCACCGAGCATTTTCGAAAGTTTTTGATAGGGTGAAATCCGTAGCCCTATGGTCCGCAAATATCAGAAGACTGGCAAAGGACCATAAGGGCTACGGTTCCGCAGCTAGTACCACGTGTTGTATAAAAGCATGTTCAACATTATTGATCAATAGCGTCTTACAATTAAATCCAAATCTTTAACACCGAGGAATTGACAATTAAATCCTGCATGATAGACTAGTAGATCAAACAATTAAATAACCACTTCTCTCTGGGACCTGTTGTTCTGATAAAAACAGATACTAGTAATACACATTTTGCCTACGACAGATGTGTTCTCAGAGACATTTAAATTATTTGACTTTTTTCAAAAAATCCACTTCCCTCTGGCACCTGTTGTTCAATCTCTTAACAATGAGCGTACCTGATGAAGGTTATTCCAGACATGCATCGTACCTGATGAAGGTTATTCCAGACACGCATCGTTCCTGTTGAAGACTATTCCAGACATCCATCGTTCCTGATGAAGGTTATTCCAGACATGCATCGTTCCTGATGAAGACTACTCCAGACATGCATCGTTCCTGTTGAAGACTATTCCAGACATCCATCGTTCCTGATGAAGGCTATTCCAGACACGCATCGTTCCTGATGAAGGCTATTCCAGACATGCATCGTTCCTGATGAAGACTATTCCAGACATGCATCGTTCCTGATGAAGGTTATTCCAGACATGCATCGTTCCTGATGAAGGCTATTCCAGACATGCATCATTCCTGATAAGGTTATTCTACACATGCATCGTTCCTGATGAAGGATATTCCAGACACGCATCATTCCTGATGAAGGATATTTCAGACATGCATCGTTCCTGATGAAGACTATTCCAGACATGCATCGTTCCTGATGAAGGCTATTCCAGACATCCATCGTTCCTGATGAAGGTTATTCCAGACACGCATCGTTCCTGATGAAGACTATTCCAGACATGCATCGTTCCTGATGAAGGCTATTCTAGACACGCATCGTTCCTGATGAAGGTTATTCCAGACATCCATCGTTCCTGATGAAGGCTAATCCAGACACGCATCGTTCCTGATGAAGGTTATTCCAGACATCCATCGTTCCTGATGAAGGTTATTCCAGACACGCATCGTTCCTGATGAAGGTTATTCCAGACACGCATCGTTCCTGATGAAGGTTATTCCAGACACACATCGTTCCTGATGAAGGTTATTCCAGACATCCATCGTTCCTGATGAAGGTTATTCCAGACACGCATCGTTCCTGATGAAGGTTATTCCAGACACGCATCATTCCTGATGAAGGTTATTCCAGACACGCATCGTTCCTGATGAAGGTGTTTCCAGACATCTATCGTTCCTGATAAAGGCTATTCCAGACACACATTGTTCCTGATGAAGGTTATTCCAGACACGCGTCGTTCCTGATGAAGGTGTTTCCAGACACGCATCGTTCCTGATGAAGGTTATTCCAGACACACACGTTCCTGATGAAGGTTATTCCAGACACGCATCGTTATTGATGAAGGTTATTCCAGACATCCATCGTTCCTGATGAAGGTTATTCCAGACACGCATAGTTCCTGATGAAGGTTATTCCAGACACGCATAGTTCCTGATGAAGGTTATTCCAGACACGCATCGCTCCTGATGATGGTTATTCCAGACACGCATCGTTCCTGATGAAGGTTATTCCAGACACGCATAGTTCCTGATGAAGGTTATTCCAGACACGCATAGTTCCTGATGAAGGTTATTCCAGACATCCATCATTCCTGATGAAGGTTATTCTAGACATGCATCGTTCGCACTAAATTAGATATCTACCTTTTTTTGTATTAATGTTGTAAATCTTCCAGATAACATTATTGAGTAAATACTGATGAGGAGAACTTTTACAAGCAAAACACTGTTGTTATTTAGAAAATGTTCCATGTCGTCTTTTACAAGTACAAATGTATGTCACATAGTACATATATGTCCTATAAAGAAGGCATTAATGTTGATTGGTCAATTTAATTTTGCAATTATATATAAATAGTTATACCGAACAAAGATAAGTCGTTCAATGGAAACTTGAAGTAAACATATGCGGTCTGTTCGTAGTACCGTAACTCTCAACTGAATTTATCTTAGGTAACCTAGATACCAAGAGGTCGTGTGCGGTCTGTTCGTAGTACCGTAACTCTCAACTGAATTTATCTTAGGTAACCTAGATACCAAGAGGTCGTGTGCGGTCTGTTCGTAGTACCGTAACTCTCAACTGAATTTATCTTAGGTAACCTAGATACCAAGAGGTCGTGTTTATCGTCTGAAAGTGGATATATTTGTAAATTGTACTACCACATTGAAATTAGTAATGTGTCGCTCAATAATTACCATAGTGATAAATATACTGATACAGTGAAACCTGTCAGAACTGAATCCTCAATAAACTGGAATCACGTATAACCCGAACTCTAAATAATTTAAAGTCCCAATGTAGAAGATCGTTGTTGATTTAACCCGGATAAACCAAACACCTGTCTTTTCCGAACACAAAAATAAGTCCCAGTGAGGTTTGGCTTAGACAGGTTTCACTGTAATTTCTAAGTATGCACGAGGAGCTTTGTTGATTGTAGTAATATTATTAGTTACACAGAGTGTTAGGGACCTAATACCGGTACGATATATACGGATCGAGTCAGTAAATTCGATATTGAATTCACTGACCCCCGTATATATCGTATTAGGTCATGTGTACTATTGTATATAAACATAAGAGCAAACCGAAGGGGCAATTAGAATGGACAACCCAGTACATGGGATATATTGGGTACCATACATAGAACGACATAAGCGTTCTTTACGAGATAAAAGGTAACTAACAATTTGACTTTGTGCGAAATAGACATAGCTTTACTACTTGAATTTATGATTGATTGATTGATTGATTGATTGATTGATTGATTGATGTTTAACATATCAAAGCTACAATATGATTGTACATGTTAATACTAGTGAGGGAAACTGAAAGAACAAGAGAGAAAATAAGACATACATTGTATATTTAATATTAAAATAAATACTTTTTGTATATATACATTACATGTTCAAAGCAGATACAGAGTGTACCAGTCATGGGTCAGTAGCTGTTTTTCAAGCATTGGTTACCAATACGTTTTTCGTAAACATAACAAAATATTAAATGTTAGATATGATATGTCAAGGAAACGGAGAGCATTTCTTAACTTTAACTATAGATTGATTGATTTGATTGATTTTTGGTGTTTAACGCCACTTTCAACAATATTTCAGCTATATCATGGCGACCAGTTTTAGTGGTGGAGGAAGCCGGAGTACCCGGAGAGAACCACCGACCATGGGCAAGCAACTGGTAAACTTTATCACTTGCGGTTGCGAGTCGAGTTCAACATTTTTTTGTAATTTACAAAGCCGGGTGCGAACCCACGCCGTATTGGTGATAGGCTTGTATGAGTTGTTAGATCCAGCGACCTAACTCATTGAGCCACCCAGGCCCTCAAGTTTTTTTTTAACCCAAGCCGTGCAGGAATAAGATGGAGTAGGGTTCAGACAAGCCTCTAGTATTTTAGGGCAATGATTTGACCTAGTGTTGTATTTATGTCTATTTTTTTTTTTTTTTTTACAAATAAACCGTACTATTAAGGGATATAGTTAAAAATCCGGTGCAAGATATTATTTGCCCGAAATTACCATGGTAGTAATTTGACCTGACGTGATAAGTTCAAGGACAAATTAGAAGGTCATTATTATAATAATTCATACATCAGTAAGTGTTCTCAAAAAATCCTTTAGAAGATTCGATTATATCTTTTAATTTGGATTCAGCTTTCGTCTTCATAATTTCTATATTTTTACGCATTTGTTCTAATATTTTCATGTTGTCAATACAGTTATGCATAGTTTCCGTCCCCTCAGCTGCCGGAAGTGATTCCTTAGTGATCTGTAGGCGCATGCTCTCCTCATCTCGTATTAGAATGTTGATGGTATTTTGAATGTTATGAGAACGATCTAGAACCTTTTCCAAGTGTTTATTCATTGAATTAAATAGTTTTAGTGACCGTAGATTAACTTGTGGATCGGCCGTTGAGTAGTTCGCTATCGTCTGCTCTGAGTACATAATTTGTATACAATTCTTCCTTCGCTCAATTTCCAACGTTGCTTTGCCTATAAATACAGAAATAGTATACAACATTTAGTGTTATTTGAGTTTAATGCCACTTTCTACAATATATCAGTTGGTATTATGGTGGAAACCGGCGTACGAATAATAAAATAACAATAATAACACGCGAACTGTCATTAATACAAACTTACTTCCCTATGTTGCCAGTTTCTCTGGATTGCCCATTTGTAATTGCCCCTTCGATATTCTCTAACGTTTATTCACATATAATGTATCGAATTCACTAGTATTGGTGGAGCAAACCGGCGTACGGAAGAAGTCATCAAACTGAAATTAGCAGCATACAAACAACCTTTATCGCATTAAAGCTTTACAGTTTTACAACTTCATTATTTTTGGTGGAGAAAACTGTCTTACAAAAGAAATCACTGATCTGCCTCAATGACTATACAATTGGCGTTTCCTGTTTCTCCGCTAAGCATGCAGCATTAAGAGGTAAGAGCAAAGATTATAGTTGCTCGGATTCAGAAAGTGTACGAGTGGAGCGACACGTCTATCTAAGGAGTGTTGTTTCAGTAAAAGTAGTACAATAAGAATCAAAGTAAGTGTGTTGGTCTAGTATGAAGCGGATACCATCATCGTCTCTTTGAAATGTAACTTTCTCTCGCCATGATATAGCTGAAAAATTGCTCATTATTAAACAACATTCAATCAATCAAAACATCATGGACACCGACACGAATCGCATACTGTAGTATTGATTGGAGTGAAATATAAGAACGAAATCAAGACATTTCATACACTGTGCTACAGGTTTTATATTTGATAAATTCGAATAAATCATTTGTTTCTCATTTGTTTGTTGAAGTACCCGTACCAAGCCTGGAAAATGAGAGGTCTTGTATTTGTGTGATGGTGGCATCGATTTTGCCTCTTTCTACGATTTTGATATATAATTATGGAATTGTTCCGACAGTGTGCTATTCTTTGCTTTTTCCATTTTATTGCTCATTAAACAGACCCATCTGAACACCAGACGTAAGACGAGACAGGAGAACTTATATAAAAGAACATTCTACCATATCAACAATACATCAATTATTTCTAATCAGCAGTTAGTAACACGAAATATAGTTTTAAAATTTTAATCATTTTCTTTTCATCTCCCCCTCCTGCCATTAAATTAATTAATGTCTTTTTTTTCTCCCCCTCCTATTATTTAAGTAAAAATGTATATATCTATGGCCATACAAAGTTAATTTCTTGGTTCTCAGGCCCGCCCGCATGTGGAAATTCGTCGCCGCATTGCCGATTTTTTTGCAAAAATAGTAAAAAAAAAAATTTAAATGCGTAGCGCTGTCCGTACGGAAAAAACAACCGCATCCGTTTTTCTCTTATATCGCGTGGTCGATGAAACGCTTTAAAACGCATCATGCTTAAATGAGATTTAAAGCATCGTTATGACAATGTATAAATAAAAAACGTGTTTCCGTTTGACATTTAGACAAAATGTCAATTGTTTCTGTGCAAATTAGGCACAAATGTTTGCCAGTTTTACCAGGAAACATAATAGGGGGCTTCTCCGAAGCTTGTACCTTATTGGAATTGTTTACGGATATAAAAAATGGTACGTTGGGACCAGCGGATTGGACGTTTCCATAAAAAATAACCACTTGTGATGTTTCTGCCACCATCGGAAGAAATAAAATTGAAATTTTCAATAAAGTAATGAAAAGATTTATACGTTGCCATATTTTTCACAAAAAAAAGAAGAAAAAATGCCTCCCTCATCACTTTTTACAGCAGTAAAAGGATAAAAAAAAAATGCCGCCCTCCCTCATCAATTTTGACAAAAAAGGGCCCGAGAACCAAGTAATTAACTTTGCATGGCCTATATAAATATTGTTTCCTTTATTTTTCTCTACGGTGTTTACGCCATTTTCAACAATATTTCTGTTATATCGTTACATCGTAGCGGTCAGTTTCATTGGTTGAGAAGCCGGAGTACCCGAAGAAAACCACGAGCTGTCGCAAGTCACTGACATGAACGGGGTTCGAACTCACAACTTTAGTGGTGACAGACACTGATTGCACAAATAGTTGTAAAACCAACTACCAAACGACCACGACCACGACGGCCCCTATATTTGGAGTCAATGGTAAGTAAAACTATTTGTAATAATGTGGGTTCGATGCACTATTATGTGATAAAGTTTGTCAGTGACTTGTGACTGGTTGGTAGTTTTTTCCCTCTACTTCGGTTTTCTCCACCAATAAAACTGACCGCCAGGATATAACTGAAATATTATTGAAAGTGGCGTTGAACATCATAACCCCCCCCCCTTTTTCCACACACGCGCCCCTCTAATAATATGGGAGTCAGCGTCGTTTCTTTTGGTTTTGACTCTCATTCCTTATAACCTCATTTCTATATTTGTTTTATATCGTTGAGCTTGTTTTCGTTCGGCATATGCACGGCATATTTACTGCTAGATGCTAAACAACCAGCAATCAATAAAACATGTTAATATTTTACAGCAACACTTTTTTTTTTACCGGAACTGATTTTTTTCTGTTATTGATGTTTATTCAAGGCAACATTAACATGCTTACCGAAAAATCGACTTTTTATCACATTTTTCCATAAAAGTCATTTTACTCTTAGGTGGATCATAACACGCTCATTAAATAAATATTATATTCTATTTTTCATCTGATGCGAAGTAATCTTAAATCTCAATGCTGAGATTATAATTGAAACTTAGCTGATTTTGAAATGACGTCAATTATAATAAATGTAATAACGGTGTGTTAGAATGGCAGTATCTGACTCACTGGGGCACAATTAATGCCTTTCTTGTGATAATCACTTGTAATGATCACTTAGTTCTCTTGCTTTATTGAATATCACTGTGTGATAATATAAGTATTAACCATTTAGTATGCCTGGTAATTGTTTAATAATAATCAACAACATACGTAATAATTGATGATTGTATAATAACAAAAATATGTTAGATTGCATTTTGTGTTATATAGTTAGGTTAGGTATGGTGTTTAACGCCACTTTCAACAATATTTCAGTTATATCGTGGCGGTCAGTTTTATTGGGGGAGGAAACAGGAGTACCCGAGGAAATCTACCGACATGTCGTATAGGTCACTGACAAACTTTATCACATAATGTTGTATTCGAACTCACAACGTTAGTGGTGATAGGTACTACTTGCATAGGTAGTTGTAAATCCAACTACTTTACGATCACGACAATGACGCCCCCTCCTTTCCCGCGTTATATAACTTTAACAAAAAGTATGGAGTATACATTTGATAGTACGGCGTGGGTAGGCGCCCGGCTTTGTTAATTACAAAAAGAGTGCATTCGACTCGCATCCGCAAGTGATAAATTTCACCAGTTGCTTGCCCATGGTCGGTGGTTCTCTCCGGTTACTCTGGCTTCTTCTACCACTAAAACTGGTCGCCATGATATAGCTGAAATATTGTTGAAAGTGGCGTTAAGACACCAAAAATCAATCAATCATTTGATAGTTTCCTGTTACCATATCTGGTGTAAACTGCATCCGTGGTATAATAGTTAGCGTGCTGGTCTCGAGCGCAGTAACTCACGCGATCCAGGGGCGCAGATCCAGGATTTCAAGTTAGGGGGCGCACTAAAAAAAAAATCGCGCCGAGCAGAGGGAGACGCGATAATTTTTGGGGTATTTCGTGTGAAAAATCACGATTTCAGGCAAAAAAATCATATTTTTTTCCAATTTTAGGGGGGCGCGCCGGATGCGCCCCCCCCTGGATCCGCCCCTGCGTTCGAGCAAATATCGGGTTAACGCAAAGTATGTACAATATGTGTTATTTTTTGCTTCTTCGCTAAGCATACTCATTAAGGAGAAAGAGCAAAGACTAGTTGTATCGGAATCAGGAAAATGTGTCCAAGGAGAGTGACATATAGTTTCAGCTAACATTATAAAAATCTAACTAAGCGTGTTGGTCTAGTAAAAGGCGGACCCCATCATGATTTGATCGAATGTAACTTGTTCTGCCATGATATACTTGAACTATTACTAATTCACTCTTATCTGGTGTAATGATACATTGATCGAAACAACAGTCTATGCGGATGTGGTCGAGTGGTCTAGGGCGCTGGACTTAAGGCTAAGCGATTGGTGATGCAGTGTATCAATGGTGTGAGTTCAAATCCCGTCGAGGGAAGAACAAAATTTTGACAGCTCAAGAATCTAATTCTAATACTGTTTAGCTTAATTTTCAGACGTAAACGCGTAAATATATATATACATTTTGTAGGCGCAACCCTATATGTGTTTTATCAATTGTTTTTTTGCTGTAGCTTATCTTATTTGCTAGTACAGTTTCTGTATCTTATTGTTCACTTGACAACTTTCCACAACATATGTTTTTAAAAACAAACTTTTGTACATGGCTGACTATTTAGGAGATCACAAACATGTGTCCACAGTAGAAATAAGTCTGATGAAACTCGGGGTGGTTGGAATGATATCATACCTTTTTTTTGTATACGAACAATATACATGCATGGGACACAATACTTCATGCGAAATTGACTTTAAAAGACCGATGATAGGACAAGCAAACGAACGTAATGCATTAATACAGTCTATATCATGTAAGGATGGTGTGTATTTGGAAAGCAGATAGTCATCCTTTCTTGTGCGGTGAATTATGTCAACTTATATCCACGCATTCATGACAAACGTACTTTCAATGTCATTGCTTAAATATTTTTCATATCCGAGTGTTTTGAGTGGGTAATGGTTATGGTGTTTAACGCCAATTTGAACAATATTTCAGTAATATCGTGGCGGTCAGTCTTATTTGTGGAGGAAACCGGAGTACCTGGAGAAAACCTTCGACCTGTCGAATGTCACTGACAGACTTTATCACATAATGTTGCATCGAGTACACCTCGCCATGAACGGTGTTCGAACTCACAACGTTAATGGTAATAGGCACTGATTGCACAGGTGGTTGTAAATCCAACTACCATACGATCATGACGGCTTATACTATTTTTGCTGGTGTTTTGTATTTACATATAGACATAGAGATCATGACAAATCAAGTGTAGACGTATTTACATATAGACATAGAGATCATGACAAATCAAGTGTAGACGTATTTACATATAGACATAGAGATCATGACAAATCAAGTGTAGACGTATTTACATATAGACATAGAGATCATGACAAATCAAGTGTAGACGTATTTACATATCATTTCTTTGTGTAATGAGTTCCTTGGCCCGAACGAAGATTTATTAAACCACAAACTCACCACATTTAATCACTAATATCAGTACACATTTAGTCATTTCTGGGATTCCTGAAGTCTCTTTCTCAAAATCTGACTTGAAAGCTTGCATATCCTTTATCATGTCGTTGTAATTTTTTGACACATCATTGTATAATTTTTCTTGATCCTGAAAAAGGAAATAACCCCTGACAGTATTATAAGTGACACGTTACGTCTTTATCATAAACGGAAATTACAAAATCTAAGGGAATGCTTAAATTACGGAAAAAACTGAAAATGTCCTCGTGAAAAATCATCAGAAATAGGTTAATGCATTTTTTTCCCATCAAACCAGCATGTCCTATGTAAAGATTATTGATATTCATTCATGTATTGTCTAATTATAGATTGATCATTGTATTTTCTGTCTATTTTCCCTGAAATCTATTTTCATTTTGATTTGACAAATGTGTTGCTGTGTAACTCACAACTATAAAATATATAGGGAATACTCTGATTACATTGTCGTCCTTGCAAAATGAATAATGAAAATATTGCAACGAGGTGACTTTGTGTCCCTTGGATACAAACAAAAACAATCTACGTCCAATTTGATATAATTTGGTATAGTGGGTTCAGTGTAGAAGTTTATGCCCCCCCATTTTTTTTATCAAAATAAGCATAATTGGTATAAATCGGGTGAATTCTGAAGATATGTTAAATTACATATTGCCATGAAACTGAAGTTTGATATTGAGCACCTTTTGATTAATATGGGACGATGTCCCAACTATGGTAGAAATAGCAATTTTTTTCTATATACTAATGACTAAATTTTCATGCACCGGAAATGACATACCGGAAGTCAATACATGGTTAAATCTGTGCAGAAAATCGGATTCGGACGTTTCGTAACCTGGTCGTTTCATACCTACATCGGGACTTAAAAAATGACGGAAGATTTGGGTCTGGGTCCCGCTATTTGCCCCCTCTTTTAAGAAAATCTGGATCCACCCTCGGTCTACTTTGAAAAAATAGTATAGGTCCATATATCCGAGTTAATATTGTTTAAAAAAAATATATTGGACTTCGTCCCAGGTTAGGTAACACCTATTATCATATTATGGGACGAAGTCCCAACTATGGTAGAAATAGCATTTTTTTTCTATATACTAATGACTAAATTTTCATGCACCGGAAATGACATACCGGAAGCAATACATGTACAGTCACAATGGGTTTCTGCAAAAAATTCGATGCAGTAAAAAATTGCTCTTGTAGGGGCACGAGTATCAAAGTACTAAAAACGACATATTGTATAAATAAAATCAAGAACGGGTACAAGGATGTAGAAAAAAAAATCAAGTTGCACCTCTCGTGAGAAGTGGAACCTGTTCAAAATATCGCGCGATAGAGCGTGAAGTAGTCCTTGACAACCATAAACAAAGATGACCGACAATGTTTATAATTTTTATGATGTATAAAACTAATGACGGCTTTTCTCGTGAATAAAGCATCGCACATGAACAACAAAATGTGCAAACTAAAGCTATAGTACAATAACATTTATTTACTACTTCCGGTTATGAACCATGTTCGGTAGCGGATACGAAAACTGTCCGGAGTTCGGTCCCCGATATATTGTTTAAAAAAATTTATTGGACTTCGTCCCAAGATAGGTACACCTATTATCATATTATATAATATTATAATTGTCACTAAAAAAAAAGAAAATTTATATTTTAGTAGGACAAGAATAAAATGGTCAAGGGTGGAACTTTAGTTCAAAGAACATTACCGTCATAGTAATACCAACAATGGTATAATTGCTGCATTGCAAAAAACGAGCGAAAAATGAAACTATGTAATAATGGATCATAGGATGCAAGTTTGAATCACTGGCAACTCCCAACTGCGTTATCATGGTCACTTAAAACAACAGAATTTTTGATTTATGGCGTTCAATACCACTTTCAACAATATTTCAGCTATATCATGCAATCAGTTTTATTGGTGGAGGAAACCGGAGTACCCGGCGAAAACCACCGATCTGTAGCAAGTTACTGGGTGACGGCCCGATAGTCCGAAGGTCCGATAGTCCGATAGTCCGAAAGGCCTATAGTCCGAAGGTCCGATAGTCCGAAAATGTCCCTTTTTCAGTAATCTCTTGCACATTTCTTTATAAATGTTTGCATTATAACTTTTTAGATGACATTTACTAACAATTAAATGATTTGCTGGTATAACTACATGTGCATTCACATCTACGCGATCTTGCATTAAAAAAAAACCAATTGGCTAGTATTGACGATGCGTGAAGGAAAATGAGAAGTTTCTGTGTGTAGTGTCAAGGTACCGATATGGCCAGGTGCCGATTTGGCCTGTACCCGATAGATCAGACGTGCAAAATGCAATTCACAACTAGCTATATAATATATACTTGTCTCTGCATGGTATTATGCATTAGTTTTCTCGCCATTTCTAGTATTAGCAGTTCCAGGCATCTCAATAGACCCTTTCTCGTTAACTGCAGAGCTTCACGGTTTTGGAGGGAACTGAGTGGAAACGCGCCGCTTTCCGCAAATTGACATCAGTTAACAATGAAACTGACATTGTGAGGCCTTCATTTAATTTAGAGGACCCACCCATATTTGGTATTTCCAAAGCTAACCCCACCCCTAGCCTAACTCTAGCCCGAGAACACAGCCCACGACACTAGATGGGAACGTTGACACAGTCTACAGCACTAGATGGCATATTGATACAACCTACGACGCTAGGTGCAAATATTTCAGTTACCCTATAGGTTGTTGGTCCCCTAAAGTAAATAAAGGCCCATTGTGATGTTGAAATTTTTACGGGAAATTGCACGTTACCACTCAATTCCCGCAACATAAAAAAAACGCAGTCCCGCAGTTACCATGAAAGGGTCTATTGTTTTTGTGATTCTTATTCAATATGCCAAAAGGGCCAAACAGGACTCGTTATTTTTCCTGTTTCTCAGAAGTAAAGCCCACTCCAAATACATTTCTTCTCTTCTGACAACAAATAGACAATGACCATGAATTGTATAATTCATACGCAGTTAAGTATTTGCTTTCAAAATTTCGTACCGCATCTCATGCCGGTACACTTCACTTTAGGGCTCATTTATACTTCGTCGCGCGACAGTTGCATCATGATTTCGCGATTTTTGTCCTCTATTGCTAATTAGAAATCTTCAGAATTTGGACATACAAATTTATTGATTAGTGGATGGCTATTGTCGCGCGACATACAGCGACGAAGCATAAATGAGCCCTTATGATACTATAAAAATGATCGCCATGTATTATGAAATAAAAGAATGTGTCCATGGGACAGATATGCCCCTTCATATTAACTCGTTCGGCAATCTTGAAGTAGGTAGGCGACAGCTTTAATAATAGCTTACACGTTACAACTCAATCATTACCAAACTCTATACCAAGTATCGAACCATACATTCCTTTCAAAAGGATCCGAGAAATATTTTACGAAAATTTGTGCGTTTTTTAGATAAAAATTCGCAGCAAAGTTGGTCGATAAATAGGAAGTAGGTATGTGACAGCTTCCAAGATAGCGTACACATTACAACTCATCATGACAAATCTCTTTTCAATGTATCAAATCATTCCCTCAAGCAGAAGCCGAGGATTTTGTATACAGACGTACGGACGGACATCGGTAAAACTTAACGTCTATTAGAGAGAGAAAAAAAATATGAAAAAGATGTCAAGGAGACAGCGAAACTTCCACTATTAAACGGAGACAATTTGAGGACCCAGCAAAACATTCAACTGGTAGGGTGAAAATCCAGTATATTACTCGTTCTCGTTTATCTTTTTTCTGATTAAGAAGTAATGATACAGGTAGATGATCATCTGCATATTTAATGATTAAATTTAATACCTATATTATTATATATACATAAATAGGTTCCATACAAGCACAAACGTTCTGTGCAATGATATCATAATTTAGGCACGGTCCATTTAACTTTGGGGGGGGGGGC
>MJUT01028988.1:142017-153829 GCA_002080005.1 Gigantidas platifrons | reverse complement strand
GCCGATAGTCCGAAGGTCCGATAGTCCGAAAATGTCCCTTTTTCAGTAATCTCTTGCACATTTCTTTATAAATGTTTGTATTATAACTTTTTAGATGACATTTACTAACAATTAAATGATTTGCTGGTATAACTACATGTGCATTCACATCTACGCGATCTTGCATTAAAAAAAACCAATTGGCTGGTATTGACGATGCGTGAAGGAAAATGAGAAGTTTCGATCCAACTGTGTGTAGTGTCAAGGTACCGATATGGCCAGGTGCCGATTTGGCATGTACCCGATAGATCAGACGTGCAAAATGCAATTCACAACTCAGGGGCGGATTCAAGGGGGGGGCGCACCCGGCGCGCGCCCCCCCCTAAAATTGGAAAAAATATGATTTTTTTGCTTAAAATCGTGATTTGTCACACGAAATTCCCCAAAAATTTTCGCGCCTAGCTCCGCTCGGCGCTATTATTTTTAGTGCGCCCCCTAACTGGAAATCATGGATCCGCCCCTGCAACTAGCTATATAATATATACTTGTCTCTGCATGGTATTATGCATTAGTTTTCTCGCCATTTCTAGTATTAGCAGTTTCAGGCATCTCAATAGACCCTTTCACGTTAACTGCAGATCTTCACGATTTTGGAGGGAACTGAGTGGAAACGCGCCGCTTTCCGCAAATTGACATCAGTTAACAATGAAACTGACATTGTGAGGCCTTCATTTAATTTAGAGGAGCCACCCATATTTGGTATTTCCAAAGCTAACCCCACCCCTAGCCTAACTCTAGCCCTAGATGGGAACGTTGACACAGTCTACAGCACTAGATGGCATATTGATACAACCTACGACGCTAGGTGTAAATATTTCAGTTACCCTATAGGTTGTGGGTCCCCTAAAGTAAATAAAGGCCCATTGTGATGTTGCAATTTTTACGGAAAATTGCACGTTACCACTCAATTCCCGCAACAACAAAAAACGCAGTCCCGCAGTTACCATGAAAGGGTCTATTGTTTTTGTGATTCTTATTCAATATGGCAAAAGGGCCAAACAAGACTCGTTATTTTTCCTGTTTCTCGGAAGTAAAGCCCACTCAAATACATTTCTTCTCTTCTGACAATAAATAGACAATGACCATGAATTGTATAATTCATACGCAGTTAAGTATTTGCTTTCAAAATTTCGTACCGCATCTCACGCCGGTATACTTCACTATAGGGCTCATTTATACTTCGTCGCGCGACCGTTGCATCATGATTTTGCGATTTTTGTCCTCTATTGTTAATTAGGAATCTTTAGAATTTGGACATACAAATTTATTGATTAGTGGATGGCTATTGTCGCGCGACATACAGCGACGAAGCATAAATGAGCCCTTATGATACTATAAAAATGATCGCCATGTATTATGAAATAAAAGAATGTGTCCATGGGACAGATATGTCCCATCATATTAACTCGTTCGGCAATCTTGAAGTAGGTAGGCGACAGCTTTAATAATAGTTTACACGTTACAACTCAATCATTACCAAGCTCTATACCAAGTATCGAACCATACATTCTTTTCAAAAGAATCCGAGAAATCTTTTACGAAAATTTGTGCGTTTTTTAGATAAAAATTCGCAGCAAAGTTGGTCGATAAATAGGAAGTAGGTATGTGACAGCTTCCAAGATAGCGTACACATTACAACTCATCATGACAAATCTCTTTTCAATGTATCAAATCATTCACTCAAGTAGAAGCCGAGGATTTAGTATACAGACGTACGGACGGACATCGGTAAAACTTAACGCCTATTAGAGAGAGACAAAAATATGAAAAAGATGTCAAGGAGACAGCGAAACTTCCACTATTAAACGGAGAAAATTTGAGGACCCAGCAAAACATTCAACTGGTAAGGTGAAAATTCAGTATATTATTTGTTCTCGTTTATCATTTTTCTGATTAAGAAGTAATGATACAGGTAGAAGATCATCTGTCTATTTAATGATTAAATTTAATACCTATATTATGATATATACATAAATAGGTTCCATATAAGCACAAACGACGTTCTGTGCAATGATATCATAACTTAGGCACGGTCCATTTGACTTTGGGGGGGGGGGGGGGGCTGGGTTTTTTCGGAAAAAGTTCTGGCACCGATTTTGGTTGAAAAATAATTTGGCCAGCTCCTGGAGTGAAAAACAAAATCTAGCCCATGGAATAAATAATTTTTCCAAACTAAATTGTCTTACATTAAATATATAGAAAAAATTATCTGGCTCCAACAAAAGTCCAAAGCCACCTATACCCCTCCCCCAGAAAATCAAATGGTCCGTGCCGTACTGACAATATCTGCAGCACCTCTAAATAACACCAAAGAAAACCTTGTGTATACTTGATTTTAACGTCAATATTACGATTTTATTTTCTCTATTTAATAGATAACACACTTAAAGTTGTAAATCTAAGTACTGCATCAAAAAGGATATAAAAATTTCTTGCATTTTGATCAATTTTTTCATTTGATTATACTGTTTGTATAATGCTAAAACTTCAGAACTTCCGGGAGCCTGAGTCCCCTAACAGGGCTATGTCCTGGACTCGCTGGGGGTCTAAAGCGGCCCCCAGATCCCTCGCCTTTTAGTTGTGTACCCCCTTTCAGAAAACCTGGCTTGTCCATTACTCCAGAGTTTGTGGTGTATATCGTGATTTTCTAGACAGAGCCCGCGGTTGCTAACTGACAAACTCATGAGAAAAGTCTATGTTGCTAAAAGGTTGAAGTCATCGCTCCTGGCGTTCTACGGACGCCATGAAGACTTGGTGGACCGTTATGAGACAACTGTTTCACAGATGCAAACATATGTGTTTCCTTGATCAGCTTCGTTCTTCCTCTTAACCGGATTTGACTCTGGCTATCAAGGCGGGTGTCCCTAAGGGACTGGTCGTTATTTATCTCCAGAGGGCCGGCAAATATAGAGGGGTCAGACAAATTTGGAACCTGGAAAAAGTGGGGGTCAGAGGTTTCTTTATGTTAGGAGAAGGGGGGGTCATGATTTTTTTAATTTTCAAATTGCAAAAAATAGAGGGGGGAGATGAAAAACATGACAAAGGATAGAGAGGGAGAATTGTTTATGTACAAAGTATATACACTACAACACCATTGGAGAAATACAAATATGACATGGTTGGGGTCAACATTTTTCTGACACTATAAGGAGGATTTGTTTTCTGTAATTCAAGCTATTAATGTTGTCTTTCTGTTGTTTTAGGAGGTGTACTCGATACATCATTATGTGATAAAGTTTGTCAGTAACCTCCTAAAACAACAGAAAGACAACATTAATAGCTTGAATTAGAGAAAACAAACCTTACAAATTAGCAGTGTACAGTCTGTAGTTTTATTCAGATTGACATGACAGCTTCTTTGTTGGTTAGAATACAGTAGTTCCAGACTGGTGTACTTCGCAGATCGCAAGAGACCGATGTGCATTTAAACACATGCCAAGCGATTGATATGCTTCATGAAAGATAGAAAGAAACTAATGTGCTTCTAGACACATCATATTCTTTCCAAAATTTCTCTGTATACTTGTAATGCTATCTATCATAAGCTTGTAGTAATACATTTATATTTTTTTTTAGTAAATATTCATTAACTCTACACTGAATGTTCGCTTAAAGGTACGCAGTTTATCATTATTAGTCTATTATTTCGACATTACCACGTCTAAATCAAAGTATCTTGTCACTCTTTAGCAGCATGGTATCCTATATACCACCTTACGCCACGATACAGCTGAAATACTGCTAAAGTTATCGTTAAAGACCAATCAATCAATCATATAACACCTTAACGTATTAAAGTATATGGAGTGTATATCCACATAATTAAATAAGTCAGTAATTATCTAAAACCGTGTGTAAGTCACTAATACAATTTGTTCACGCCACGATATTGCTGAAATACTGCTGAAGTTCGAGTTAAATAACAATTAATCAGTCTAAAACTAAACAGATTCAACACAATCATGTTTTAAGTCTGATTATGAAATGCATTTATTTTTATTCTGCGGTTAACTCGATTACCCCGTCTTACTTGAAAAGTCTTGTTCATTGATATGATAGCTAGAGGCTTCATCTTGGAGACAATTAACACATCATCATCGCCATCAAGAGCTGTAATGTAACAGGATACTAAATGAATTGCTAAAAAAGAGCTATAGAGCGAACATTGAGAAATATTTACCATGCCACCTAATAGTTAATTAAACACCAAAAGTCTGTACTGTAATTAGAGTTTTCTGAAACAATACAAATGCTTTACTTAGCGGAAAAGAGGAAATAGCTTTTTAATGTGAGGCAATGGTAAAAAGGTGTTTACAAAGCTACACATCCAAAGATATTATATCTGTATTAATCAGCCTTAATTGGAATTTTCGCAAGATATTGGCATAAAGTTACCATGTCGGAAATTAGAAAATAGGAAAGTGAGAGTTAATATCTATCTATGTGTGTATTTGCTGCACTCTATTTGACCTCCAGTTTCCGGAATCACAGCAGATTTTTACGTGTCATGACGGATACAATATGATTTTGTAGAATATAACAGATACTCTATTCGTCTCTGGAGAATCATCAGTTAAATGTACTATCACAACACAGCAGCCCATGATCAACCTTTGGCTTAGAGGGGCAATGCGTGACCCGTTCAAATACCATTTGTACTACCATATCCATCAATTAATATTCTACTTTTGAAATTAGAACACTTTTATTGTCTGTAAACACAAACTTGGCCTCCTCATGACTGTAGCTTTAATAATGTTCACCTCACATTAACAGTTAACATACATTGGTTATCCCAAGCATACATGTCTTAATGCAACATAATCTCCCTTCCTAACTAGTAATGATTTTAAACTAACAATTCGACCTTCTTAACTAGTAATGGTTTTCAGCCAACATATTCGACCTCCTTAGCTATAGTAATGGTTTCAGCCAACATATTCTACCTTCCAAACTAGTAATGGTTTTCAGCCAAAATATTCTACCTTCCTAACTAGTATTGGTTTTTGACCAACATATTCTATCTTCCTAACTAGTAATTGCTTTAAACCTACAAATTATCCCTCCTTGATAACTAATCAGTTAACTACTAGTTAACTATCCATGTTTATGTTGTCATTCATTTTTGCGAGTGCGTGGTGTCACTCATGGAATTAAAACGAATATGCGCATGCTTGTTTTATTGTTTCTTTTTATTTGTATTGCCATTGGAGATATAATTATCAAGACGGTGGTTCGGAATTCGTCAATCGGTTCAATCCCGACACACATTTGTGCCTGTTCCAAGTCACGACCTGTATTTTCATTGGTATATGTTGTGGTCATATTTATGTTCAACGATTCGAGTTAAGAGGTGCTTGTAAGTTGTATATTAAAAGACTATTGTTAGAATAAAACTCACTATCACTCCTCTTTCCCGGGGGACGAAACTGACGGGCCGATACAGGTGTAGTAGTGGACGAATCACTACTATCCACATATTTTCGTTGTGGGCCATTCAGCAAGTTGGATTTCGATGATGGCTCAAGATCATTCTACAAATTGTGTACATATGTTTTTTAATGCAACAATTAATAAATGCAACATAGCTATCTGAAATGATTGTTCATGACTTTGGTTAATTGTCATAAAGATCTGGTGATAAGGCTTGGTGTATGGTGTTTAACGCCACTTTCAACAATATTTCATTTATATCGTGGCGGTCAGTTTTATTGGTGGAGGAAACCGGAGTACATGGAGAAAACCACCGACCTGTCGCAAGTCACTGACAAACTTTATCACATAATGATTTATCGAGTACACTTCGCCATGAACGGGGTTCGAACTCACTTATTGCACAGGTTGTTGTAAATCCAACTACCGTACGATCACGACCACGACGTCCCCATTTAGTATATAAATACAATTCTGAATGTAGATAACGTTATATGGCGACGTTATCAACAATGCTAAAATAGTATACAGTTAAAGACCGGTTGTGAGGGATGTAGCAAGTTTATTGTCCCCCGAAACACAAATTATTTCCCGAAAATAAAATTGCTACTTCCCGAAATAACCGGTTTTTAACTGCTTTATTATACTTTAACAATTGAAGAACAACAATAAAAGGTTTTTTTCTCTGTGCTATGATTATTTCTAGGTTACTAGTATCAAACTCATACTGATGAAGAACAGCAAAATAAGGCATATTATCTCAATATTGTGTTTATAGTTGTGTCACTTATAAAAACCCAGGAAATATGAACGTGCAAAATTGCGGATAGGGAAATAGATCACTTCCGGGAAAATAGTCTTTTAGGGGAAATCAGCAAATCTATGACTGTTAATTTAAAAAGTAAAAATACTGTAAAAGTATAATAATCACATATAAACGTGTGCAATCCACAGGCACATGTCTTGAGGTGTCAAACCACTAATTCACCAATCAGAGCTTGGAACATATACGAAAGTAGTCCCTTTTCAAGAAAAAAGTTCCTTTCACTTTGTAGTATTGTGAAAACTACTGAATGGAATGGACTAATTAAAATTGATAATTGAAGTTAAATATATAGGGATTATTTTGAGCCCAAATTTGATGGAATTAGTTGTATTTTAATACCTTTATGGAGGATTTGATGCATGACCTATACATACTTAATTTCTTGGGGATGACCGAGCTATATACTTTTAGAGTAGGTGCTTTCCGTAGCATGGCATTTCACTGCAAGATTTTAAACCTGCCCTGATATTTTGACAGAACGTAGAGGAATCATGTACGTTTCAGAAAATATATGGTATTGGAAAGGTTAAACTTAAGATAAATGACCAGGTAAGCTCGAAAAAAACACAAATTTAGTAGAAAACCTTAAAGAAATTAATTAGTGGTTTTACACATTGATCAACGTATCTTTACCGTCCACACATCTGTATATTAGTGTAGATAGTAAAGATACGTTGATAGAGAAAAGTTCATTGTGGCAAAACCATTCAACAATGGTATACGATAACAAACTATAATAATTAAGCAGTTTAGTTGACCTTTTTATGTGGTAGACTTTGCTACAATACAGACAACCAGCTCCTCTTGTGAAACTAATAAGGTGAGTGAGTGATTGGTGTTTAATGCCAACTCAGTGATGTTTCACTCAGACACATATTCATTATCCCCCGAATCCCGCACAGCTGAGATTTACTCGATAAAACATTATATGATCAAGTTTGTCAGTGACTTGCGGCATGTCGGTGGTTTTCACCGGGACCTTCCGTTTCCTCTACCAATAAAATTGACCACCACGATATAACTGAAATATTGTTGAAAGTGGCGTTAAACACCATAACCCCCCTTTATCACTACTTAGATTTAACTATTCTGTGTAATGTTTATGTCTAATGTATCATTCCTTTGCTGTATTAAATGTTTAATGGTAATTCATATTCACTTAATATCTTTGTATCATTTTTTATTTGTTTTGTATAGAAGAAATAAAATATGACAATTAAACAACAATTAATTAACCAATAATACATGTATATTAATTAACACTAACTTGTCCTGTTAAATACATACCTCATCTGAAAAACAACAACCCATATTATAAAACATCTGCCATTTTGTTATCATGTGACTTTATATTTGTGTACCTGTATAACACCTCAAAGATATTTAAATTTGATTAAATAGTTTACAGGTAAAGAAATTTAATATCTATCTATTTTAATAGATCATACATGTATGCCTAAGCTTTGTGTTTATTTTATGTTGTATCACAACGACTAGATTCTAATAATAAATTTCCTGTTTGTTTAAATATAATACATGTACATGTACTTGTGTTACAGATGTGAAATTAAAAATATCGGTGTACTTGTATCACATTGACCTTGTTGAAAAGTTCATACATGTGTCAATAATATACAGTATCCAGTACTTTAAAATCCTACACAATATTTCCTTAATACTAAGTGTTTCATAGAAAATAATTATTAAACTCGTGCGCTCAAGTTACTGACAGTTTTTGTGAACTATCATTTAACTTATAGGGTGGGAGGTATGTTTTCCTGTGAGGTAGAAATTGTGTTGATACAAAAAAAAGAAGATTATTTCTTTCTTTCTTTACATAGAAATAGTTAATTTTTCTTCAAATATTACTACAATTTCTCGTTGAAAACTTCATAGTCATATCATTTTTTTCTGCATCTTTCAGGTTAAGTACAATTTGACGACATAATACTTTTCAAAAAGAAAAAGTACCAACCTGTCTTAAAAGCTAAACGATATCTCCTTATTTGTGGGCCCGAATTACTGGGAAATCCCTCAATGTTATAAAATGATCTCAAAGAGTTTGCCAACTTTAAAAAAGGCCTTTAATCTTGGTCCATGGTTGGTAAGGACTCCCATCCGGGGTAAGGGACTGATTGTTGTTTAACGCCAACACAACAATTTTTCAGCTATATCATAGCGAGAACAATTTAATGTTCAGCGAGATAATGATGAGGTCCGCTTTATACTAGACCAACACGCTTAGTTTGGTTTTTATAGTGCTAGCTCACTGAACCAACAGTCCGCGGATAGACATGTCGTCACACTTAGACCTATTAATCTGATTCCGAGACAGCCAGTCTTTGCTTTCTCCTTAGTGCTGCCTGCTTAGCAGATAAGCAACATATGCCAATTGCATAGTCTTTGGTTTTACTCGATCGGGGTTCGGACCCACGATCTACCACACTCGTGGCGAGCACACTAACCATTACACCACCGATACGGTTTACACCCATTCGGACTTTCAACTTCAGGAGCTTATTCTTTGATAACGATGAAGAGATATATGCATGAAGCTCATATGTATGTTTTCTTGATTGATATTGTTATCGTTTTAAATTCGATTAACAAACTTTTGATTTTAGAGTAAAGTTTATCATTGGTCGTATTCATCCAAATGACTTGAAACTTAAATGTAAATAACAAATGTGAGTTCTTTAAGAAATAAATAAACTATTTTATGGCGTTGATTCTATCTGCCGATGATATCAGAATATACCCCAAAAAATGTATCAGCTGTACAGAAGGGGCCACAAATTAAGAATGTCAGAATTCCCTTGCATTGTGTCCGTTCCACGTCTTATTATGAGACATTTCTGCGCGTTTATGCAAAATTGAATTATAAGTGGAACAGGTGGTTAATTCTAAGTAACTGAGTACTACCCTTTGGATGAGGTTTAGACGAATGGCTGCTCTAGATTTAATTCTTCAAAAATCAACAAACCCTCCTGTCCTTCCGTATGATTTACCTGTGCTAGTAGTGGTATTTAGCTATGGTTTTGATCTTGTTGTACATGTTCCAAAACAACAAGGGAACGAAAACGTCATGGCACATAGGAGTTGTGGATTACGTTTATGAAAACAAGAATTGCACCCCTTAAAAAAAGAAGAGAATTCTGATCTTTAAAAATGAGAATTACAGATCAATTCAACAATTATCATTCTTGACAGTAGATTCGAGGTTAGAAGAAGAAATAATCAGCAGAACTGTGTACTTGATAAATAAACGTTAGAGAATACCGAAGGTGCAAATCAATAATGGACAATCCAGAGAAAACGGCAACATATGGTACACAAGATTAAGAAAAACAAAACAAAAAACAAAATAAAATATGTACTGAAACGCAAACAATAACACAAATCACGTAAATAAGACATGAACCCTCTTACAAACAACTGGAGGTAAAGACAAAGCGAGCATCGTTTTAAGTGGAAATTGTAAGGGACATCACAACACGGAACTCAGAACGCAAAGACACATAATAGGAGAACACAGAAAACTTAAAAGATGAGCAAAAAAGACTCCACTATAAAACGGAGGACGAATTCAGGTGCTGTCTCTTATAGGAACCATGTATACATTGCTAACAGTGATTGGTAGGAACCATATATTATATTGCTAACAGTGATTGGTAGGAACCATGTATTACATTGCTAACAGTGATTGGTAGGAACCATGTATTACATTGCTAACAGTGATTGGTAGGAACCATGTATTACATTGCTAACAGTGATTGGTAGGAACCATGTATTACATTGTTAACAGTGATTGGTAGGAACCATGTATTACATTGCTAACAGTGATTGGTAGGAACCATGTATTACATTGCTAACAGTGATTGGTAGGAACCATGTATTACATTGCTAACAGTGATTGGTAGGAACCATGTATTACATTGTTAACAGTGATTGGTAGTGTCCTGTTCTAATTACTATTATAATTTGTTTTTCAGGACAGGAAAACGAATACAGTCACTGATGCATTATCATGATACCACCATATAAAGACAGGAAAAATGTTCAGTAACTTCGTTTAGTACTTTATAGTGTTGCCTCCGCTGTTGAAAATTAAGGTATTGACATTGCTTGCAAATGATAATCATAGTGCAAATGATGATATCGAGGAAGGATATCCACAACTGACGTTAATAATATTATGAAGTTCACAGGCTGCTTCTAGAAATATATATGTTTTACTATACTGGACAGTATCTTACAAAGGCAGACTGCGTACCAGGCCATGCTGTCAAACAACATAAAATCACCCTAAAAGTTCTTCATGATGACGTGTGCCGTTAGGGCTGTGACTGCACATTGTCTATAGTAAAGTACATATATTTTGGGCAGATTTTCATCAGGATATTGAGAAGGTATTTAAGTGTTTAAACTAAACACAAAACAAGGAGTTTGAAGTTGCCAAAGGGAGGTAATCAGAATCCGTATAGCGACGAAGAACAAACAACACAATGGCCAAAAGAAAAAGTACAACAGGACAAACAATGATCTACAAAACATACACATACAACTAAAGATCGAGTAACACGAACCCCACTATAAACCGGGGATGAACGTGTCAAAGTATATTCTATGACACCTTGGGAATATACATATGCGTGTCGTATTCCAGCAATAAAGACGGAAGATGTATGTCATAACCGATTATATTACGACATCTGCCTAGGTCATCACTTCGACAAAGAAAACAGACTGCCAAGATGAGAACTCGCTTTATGGGAATGTTGTGCTCGTCACTTACCATTCCCAGTCGAAGTCTTCAGGGGTCAGGATCGAGGAATTGAATAAGTTAATTGTCATAGAAAAACAAGAACTACTACGTATCATACAGATATGTATTGGCAGTATCAACGATGTAATCGAACATTACTGATATGCTAAAAAGACGAATTAGAAGATACATGTAGCATCCCTTTTTAACGCGTTCTATGCAACAAAACACGAGAGCACTGGTTGCTGTTCATCTATATTGGTGTTTGGATTGCAGACGTCACAAGATGAGGTGCTATTAGAAGAATGCACAATCATGATGGTCTCACAGAAAACCTAGGTTCCCAATTATATGGACGACACCTTTTGCTTCTTGTATTTAGAACTGAAGACTATTTGCCGAATGCATCCTCCCATTGCAAAAGAAAAGAACACAGCAAATTGTATAAACAAATATATTTATTGCAAAATTATATTTTTTTGCTTCGAACTGTATCGCAACATATCGAAGAAAAACAAGAGTTAACATTAAATTAAGTTGATCCACCATTTATCAATTTTAATATTAATTTCACAAATATGGCAAAAGTTAGCTAAGGGAACAATTTGACATTGTATATGTTATTTTATCCATTTGGAGGTAGACGGTATGTTTTGTTTTGGAATTGTTCCTACAGTGTGGTATGTTTTGTTTTGGAATTGTTCCTACAGTGTGGTATGTTTTGTTTTGGAATTGTTCCTACAGTGTGG
>MJUT01028988.1:114352-128335 GCA_002080005.1 Gigantidas platifrons | reverse complement strand
CTGTACATGTATAAGACATTAACATTAGAGGCTGTGAAGACACATTGCTGTACATGTATAAGACATTAACATTAGAGGCTGTGAAGACACATTACTGTACATGTATAAGACATTGCAGTAAAACATAGAAAGCCATTTATTGGTAAATAATGATCCCTTGACCCATTGCAAAACATCACAATCACTGTTTTCGTTAGTTACCTATATAACATTGTTTGTCATTTTTAAAAAAATATAATGACTCTTTAAGGATATTCTTTTTATATTTGCAGTGTAGAACAAAGACAAGTTTGAAGACACCAAAGGAGAAACCAGGTAAACCAGAAGTTGTAAATAGAAAAAGGATAGACAATACAAATGCCAAAGGAAAAAGGAAAAAAATGGACAAACAATGACCTACAAAGTACTACACTTAACTAACGATTGAGCTACACGAACCTCACTAAAAGTCGAGTGTGAACTCAGGTGCTCGTGGGGGATAAGTAGTTACTGTTTCACAAGTGGCACCTGTCGTCCTACTAGGTACTCTTTTCACAGTTAGAGTTAGAATTCCCTTCTACTGTAATTTGTTTGTTTTTTCATTCAGAAGAA
This sequence comes from Gigantidas platifrons, assembly GCA_002080005.1. Classification (NCBI taxonomy): domain Eukaryota; kingdom Metazoa; phylum Mollusca; class Bivalvia; order Mytilida; family Modiolidae; genus Gigantidas; species Gigantidas platifrons. The sequence continues at coordinate 127,744 of MJUT01028988.1, read as the reverse complement.
GACTTTTTATAGTTCGTTATAAACATGCAATATATCAAACATATGCCGCTTCACTGTGCACTTAATCCTGACTTGAGAGATAATCAATGTTGCCCTTACTGCTTAAAGGTATGTGTTTATTGGAGAAACAACAAATACCTCATGAATGAGTCTCTGGTAATGCTCTACCAGGGAGCAAATCCATGCTTTTATGCACTCGAATAGACCTATTACTTGTTATACAACCGAGAAAAATTGTAATTAAATCGTAAAAATAATAGGATTACATGACACGCCAGTAAATAGCTAATTAGAAATAGATAATAAATATTAACACTTTGACATTGACGTATCACTCTAGATTTACATACATGATAGTTATATTTATCACATTTTTATTACATGCTTTGCAGGAATATCACATATTTTGCACGTGCAATAATGGCGAAAGTGAAAAACCCATAACAGCATCCACCACAGATATACAAAATATACTGTTTTAAGTCCAACCGTGGTTATAAGGCCATACTAGCCCGGTCTGATATACCATATCAGCATGGTCTGTGTCAATTTATTGTAAGTATGTAATAAATAGATTAAAACATGACATTTTCCATCTTGGTCTGGTCATCATCCCTGAACTGATGTTGACCCGTTGGCCGATCTAGTAGGCCTCTGGGTGATAACAAAGCCAATACGGAAAGGATCATATTTTAATAGTTAATGAAACATTGCGTTCAACGAGTGGTGAATTATTTTACTGTATATTAACCAAGGTGTGAATTATTCAATATACAAATGTACCTTAGTTATGCATCTCGGATTACCGTCCGGGTCTGTTAACGTTCCTCCATAACACGCTGGTAGATGTTCGTCATCTATATATTTTTTCAAACACTCTTGATAATTGCCTAGAAAATAATTTTAGAAAATTGTTTGAAAGTCCTTATGAATTTAAATCAAATACATAATGCGCCCCCCCACCCCTCCCCCCTAAAATTGGAAAAAATGTGATTTTTTTGCGTAAAATCGGATTTTTTCACACGAAATACCTCAAAAATTTTCGCGCCTCCCTACGCTCGGCGCGATTTTTTTTAAGTGCGCCCCCCCTAACTTGAAATCCTGGATCCGCCCCTGCATATACATATATAGTAATCAAATTGTATGTGCATTCAACAATTGTGTTCTATTAGCTAACACCAACATAAAATATTTTCTATTCAGTGAGTGAGTGATTGTTGTTTAACGCCAAATGTGCAATTTGTCAACAATAACATAGCGAGTAGTTAAATTTCAATCAGATGATGATGATGATGTCCGCTTTGTACTAGACCAACACGCCGAGTTGGATATTCATAGTGCTTGCCTTCTGACACAACAGTCCGCGGGTAGAAATGTTGCTACACATTATCCTTTATACATTATTGTTTATATATGATTTACTACATGCTCCCTAACAATATTGTATCAAAACCTCCAAAAATATTGTTTTACAGGCGTAAAAAATAAAACAAATACAGCAATGTTAGTGTTGCTTGTTTATTCCACAGAAGTAATATTGTTTTCAATATTGATCTCAACTCAATCTAGAAAGTGGTTGTAAATTTCCCCTAGGCTACAGTTCACATTACTGTATACTGTCACAATAACCTTCATCACGTACCCTCATAGTCAAAAGATTGGAAAACCTAATAATGTGGTGTCATCTATTTTAATTGGTATCGATTTTCATGGATTGGCAGTAAATGAAATGTTAGTTGAAATAATATTTGATACGTTTTGATACTTCTTGATAACATCTCTTTTTATATATTCCCTTTATGGTGTACTGAATTTCACGGCAGTCAGTTTTATTGGTGGAGGAAACCGGTGTATCCGGAGAAAACCACCGACCTGCCGCAAGTCACTAAAAAAAACTTACGTGGTGATAGGCTGATTGCAAAATAACAGCTACTTTGAAGTTGTCATAATATACAGGTTACCTACTATAACTCAAATACTCTGTTAATTCGACATTAAATGTTATTTTAGTATCTTTGATTTTGAAGTAACGATGCTGGACGTACGTAGGCCTACTTACCACCAAGAATTTCTATTTTCCGTCTCGTGTCCTTGCTGACTAGTGGCTTACATAGTTTATACAATATCGGGAAGATGGCTGGAGCTGCAATTACAATTTTTTTCTTCTTTAAGCTTCACACAATTGACCCATTTTGCTTATCATAAGTATCTAAGGTATATCCACACGCGCTCAAATAATTTAATTTCCTTGGTAACAAATATCTCAATATACAATGTATCTGATCGTATCAGTTTTCTAAGGAAATGTTTAACCGGTTTATGAGGACGATTTTTGGTCTATTGCTATGCTTAACTTTTTTATTTATTGTTTTCATAGTTTGCATCCGAATCTCTCCCATGCGTTCGTCTTCAATATTACAAGGAAAAATGAGAGACTTATTGTTGATTAAAGCCACGTGAGCAATAGTTCCCTCTATATCATGGCGCGAACTGGTTGTATTCCATCAGATGACAATGATGTCCACTTTGTACAAGACCAACACACTTAGCTTTCTCTCTCTCATTAATGCTGCGTGTTTAGCGGTGAAGCAACACATACCAATTTCATTATCTTTGGTAAATGCCCGGGACTCAAACTCATGATCTACTACACTCACGATGAGCACGATAATGATTACACCACCGGTGAGGTTCACGAAACCCAGTATAATTCTAATATTGGTATAGTAGTCTGTCCACAATCGCCCAGCTATGATATTTACTCACCGTTAATGACGAGCAACTTTTTAAGCATCTCGGGATAATTATCTTCTAAAATTTGTGCCATATACAGATACATCTGAATACCTATAGCAAAGGGAAGAAGACATTGCAAACACTAACTTTACGACAACGTGATAAGAGATGTACCATGTACCATAAAATTACTATTTTCTCTTAACACGTAAGAAATAATATATACATCTGTGTGATTTTTACCATAGCATTGTTCCGAATGGAACAAATATTATCAAAAAATATACTAGTATACCATAGGAAATATACAAATGTATAACAGTATTTATTTCTCACGGAATCAACAGTGTATAACATGTGTTCCTTAAAGAATCAAATATGAGCCATGTGATAATATACGTCCACACTAATATAATGTACAGAATTACCACTGTCTTACACGAATATATAGCTACTACACAAACAAAAACAACACACACAAAATTGATCACACCTCGTTTTAAAGTGTTTTTGTACAAAGGAAAGAGCATCTCCTAACAATTGTTTTCAATTTAACAGGGAGCAGTACTTTCTCGTCTAACACGTGTTACCAGCTACATGTGAACTATTTTATACCTCGTCTGATATGTCTTCGACAGGCAGGAAATATTACATACCTCGCCTAACACGTGTTTTTTGCTACACATGAAATATTGTATACCTTGTCTGACATGTTTTAGCCACGAAAGGAAATATTACATATCTCGCCTACTTGTTTCTGGGTACATACGAAACAATGTTGTAAACCTCGCATAACAACGTTTCCAGCTATACATAAAATAGTACAAAGCTTCGTCCTTTCGTGAAGTCACTTGCTGGTCTGAATCAAACATTACCTGGTCTCCATAGTATGTGTCTCCCGACTCCTTCCATGTCAAATATTACTGTCAACCCATCTACTCTGGTTCCTGTCTATAATGAAACAATAAGCTAAAACATCAAAACTACTGTGACTGTGAAATATATATAGCAATGAAACTGCTGTACCTTTTCTTTACTTCGTGTTCCGTTGTTAAGTTGGATAGTGTCTCATGTTCATTTACAGTATCATCCTGTCGAGCCCATAAAGCCAGCTTAACCCCGCCACTCCTTTCATTAAAGTGCATGCAACATGCCAGTGAAGTTGTGACGGAACAGAAGTTCCTCTATAATATTTATTCCTAAGAAGTTTTATTATGTAATAAAAGTTCCAAAAGGAATTTATTTTATGTAATACATGTTCCACTGACATAATCAAAATACCAGTACAATGGAACATGTATTACATAAAATAATTTCCTATCCGGAACTTTTATTATATAATATATTGTATGGACATATAATTTGAGTTTTATTTCTTGTAGTTACAATTAAGTATTGTATAATCTTATTTTGGTAGGTACAAGTATTATATAATATTTATTCTGCTAGGTACAAGTACTATATACTATTTATTCTGCCAGGTACAAGTATTATAAATATAATATTTATTCTGTTATCTGATAAATATAAGTTTTTGAATATATTGTATGGACATATGATTGTTGACATTCTTTTTGTCATTAGATAAAACATTTCTATGATATGTATATAAAATCAATGAAGCATAACTAATCACCTGATATCTAAGAACATTTATTATATCATTTACCTATGATAAATGTACCTCTCAAAGGTGGAACAAATGTCATACAGGTAGAATAAATATTCCATAAGACTTGTTCCATGGAATAAATATTATTCAATTATTTTTTCTATTAGGAACAAATATACGGTGACAAAGTAAGCGGTCAAGTTTATTAGTGTTAGGAACATCTATTTTGACTCTGTTCTACGATTGTTCTATTGGAATTTAGAACTGTTCATACAATGTGGTATTTCTTCGTTATTCGGTTTATCACTAATTGATATGTAGAAGATATGAACTACTAGTATGCAAAGCTGTTTTGAATAGAATATATAGAAATTGATTTTTTACAATTCACAAAAGTTTCTCATGGGTATTATCTGAATGTTCTTACGTATAGTAGCATTTACTTGTTATTGAATAGTAATGTTAATAAGAGATTGAAGATACAACAAAGGGAGGTAATCAGAATCCGTATATCGAAGAAGAGCAGACAACACAATGAACAAAGGAAAAAACACCAAAGGACAAACAACGATCAACAAAACATACATATAAAACTAAAGATCGAGTAACACGAACCCCACTAAAAACCGGTGGTGAACTCAGGTGCTCCGGAAGGGTAAGCAGTTCCTGCTCCACTAGTGACACCCGTCTTATTATTCTAGTTACAAACCAGGTGATAAGTCATGGACTGTCTTCTTTGTATTAAATATCATTGGGTTATGTGCATAACTTTATGTTACACCTAGTTCATTTGTCATCCTTGGCAACCACGGAGTAATGATTAGCGTGTTTGCCTTGCCTGCGATATATCATAGATTCAAGTCCCGTACGGGTCTTGCGAAAGTCTGTCAAATTTGTATTTATTGCTTCTCCGTTAAGCACGCATGATTAAAGAGAAAGAGAAAAGATTGGTTGGCTCGGAATAAGGATAATATGTTCGAGTAGAGCAACATGTCTTCCCACGGGCTACTGTTTCAGTGAGCTAGCACTATAGAAATCAAACTAAGCATGTTGGTCTAGAACAAAGTGGACATCATTATCATCTCATCAAATGTAACTTGTTCTTGTCATGATATAGCTGATAACTTGTTCATATGGTGTTAAACAACAATCACTTACACATTCAATCACGAATGGGCGTGTGTTACATTGACAAATACCTATTGAGAATACTGTTTACAAAGTTACCTGTTCTGGTCAACCAAAAACAAAGTTACGTGTTCTGATCAAACGAAAACAAAGTTACTTGTTCTGATCAAGCGAAAATATAGTTACCTGTTCTGATCTAACGATAACAAAGTTACCAGTTTTCTGATCAAACGCTAACAAAGTTACCTGTTCTGATCAAGCGAAAATATAGTTACCTGTTCTGATCAAACAAATACAAACTTACCTGTTCTGATCGTGCTTCCCAGTCTTTAATGGTAGTCTCACAATGTAGAAGTTTTGTCTTTTCTAGATCTGATTTCTTCACTGAATTCATCAACCCTTTCATATCTAGCCTACCATATAGTTCAACTCTTAGAGATGACCCATCTTTGGCATGACCAAGAAAACCACCAGCCAAATATTTCTGTATAACCTAAATTATGTATTTAGTAATAATAATCTGCTCTTTTACGTAGTGTTTTTCCTCCCTCACTGATAAACCTTTTACTGGACTTAACCAAACAGGTATAAATACCTCGGCAAATTTCGAATAAGGAACACGAAGTGATTACTCTTCGGAGGTTCACCTCCGTTTTTGTTAGTGAGATCCGTTTTCTACGCCTTATTTAGTTTCCTGTGTTGTGCATTGTCTCTTTCGTCTTTGTTCTGTATCAAGTATCTAATATTGCCTTTGTCTCTGGATTGTCCATTTGTAATTGTCCTTTCGGTTTTCTCTAACGTTTATTTATTTTAACAATACAAATGTAATGTCTAGTGAGATATATATATAGCCTGACGCTTACACCACTGTGCCTTACACACGAGAGTTAATATAGTTAATGAGACAGTTTGGCATTTTAATTCATTTCGTACCAAATAAAAATAGATTTCATATGTAAGGATCGTTGTTTGTCCTTTTGTACTTTTTCTTTTGACATTGTGTTGTCTGTTCTTCTGCGATATACCGATTCTGATTACCCATTTGGTATCATCAAACTCTTCTTGTTTTTTTTTCATTTTTTCTGTTTGTATTTTTCATAGATATATTACAGACGAAATTCCAACTAATGTCACTTAAATTATATTAGTAAAAATAAAGCGCTTATTTTTAATATTTAATTTCAAAATTCAAAATCCTATCATTAAAGTTCTCCTTAAAAGTATTCTATGAACAGAATTTTGATTACATCGACCAAAGTTACACGATAATGATGGCTCTTTATATCAGATATTAAAATAAAATGTCATAATTTCTGTAAAAATAAAATGTCTTAATTTCTGTAAAAATAAAATGTCATAATTTCTGTAAAAATGAAATATCTTACCTCAGGAGGTTCATAATCCTTTATAAGGTCTTTAACTTGATTCTTCTCTTTGTACGCCATACTCTGCAGTATAGATATTGATCTTATTTTAAGATTATCACCTTGGAAACAAGCATAAATGAACAAATTTCTTACTAACCACACCTTTCATTAGTTGTTGTAATTGTGCTTATAATGAAGTGTTGGTACGTAATTCATACAATAAGCATATCATATTTCAATCCGGAATTGTCATCTTTAGAGAGATTCAATTTCTTATACATGCATTGCATCTGCCTATGTTGTGTCAGTGTCAGAAACATAATAGATTGTTATCAGCACAATACTATTACAGAAATAATACTATCTATGTGTATTTTTAATAACAAGTGTTGCCTGAGGGCAAGTGTGGACACAGAAATGTGCTGTCCAAAAGGCAAGTGTGGATGTCAATATTTCATATTATTTAACTTTAAAAAAAAAAAAAATTTTTTTTAATAAAAAACTATTATGTTGCTGACATTAAGTTTCCGGAAATTGGGTTGTCGTATGTCCATATAATAACTTCAAATATACGTGATATCCATACTCGACGTAGCGATAATTTGTTGTTGACATTTTTCTATATTCAAATAATCCTGGATTATTATTTTTGTTTAAAGTCTGGTCCTGTGTTTTTATTTCAAACTCCTCTCATTTACAAACCACTGATATTTGTTCAATTTTTAACGCTGATTTAAGCTTTAGTCGCAACAAATTTATATTTTTCTCTTTAAACTGTCGAAACATAACATTTACTTAACTGTAAAATTCACCCCCTTTTTTCTTGTTTAAATCAATGATCAACAATATTCCAGAATCAAACAAATGAATAAATATAACATAGCATCTATACGTGACGGGTTAAACTGTCGAAACATAACATTTATTATATAACATTTATTTAACTGTAAAATTCACCCCCTTTTTTCTTGTTTAAATCAATGATCAACAATATTCCAGAATCAAACAAATGAATAAATATAACATAGCATCTTNNNCCTTTACATTGTCAAGATTCTATATTTATAAACTATTGTCCAAGATAAAAATAGACTACACATGCAACTCACAGTGACCCGTGACCCAGATTAGCAGGTCTCAAGAATCTTTTCTGTATAATGGTATATAATCAGAACAGACACAACATCCGGTGTGTATAATAGTTCTACTCCGGAAATATTAAGACTGTTTATTGGAATATCAAAACAAAATTGATGTCTTCCACACAATGTATTATCTCTGTGTAAACACATATGTTTTTATCACGTGACCCCGGTACAAACTCTGCAGTTCTTATCTTAACTAACACATGTTGTATATAGATAAATTTTATCATTGCAGTAAATAGTTTTTAATTACACAGCAATTAAGCAATGGCTACAAACTTTTTTTTCAAATTCTGTCGAAGTTTTACAACAGCATTTAAGGGCAAGGGGTGTTGTAATTGCAAATCAAAGAAAACTTTAACCACTGAAAAATCCCCTTTAACATGGAACGATTAGGAACTCCAGTGTATCTCATACAAATGACATCACTAGACAAAACTTCATTCATAAAATGCTTTGTACTGAAGGAGCAAAGAAATCTTTTATCCTCAAATAAATCTGTACCACAGTTTTTACAACAAAATCTTGTGTCTGTGTCACAAATATCATTTGTAGGCTGACATTTTTGCTCATCTTGAGATCGAGAATCGTCATTGTCCACAGAGTTGTATTCAGATACTGGAACTTCAGTTAAGTCTTCATGTGTTGTAATATCTGATGACAGAGATATGAAAGAAGATGATAATTCCAGTAAGGCTTCAGCTGCATCGGTTTTACTTATTTTTCTCCTCTTTGGTGGAGGTGGTTCTCTTTTAGTTGGGGCTTTTCTAANGAATTTTTTTCTACAAAAATAAAATTAGAAATAAAAATATTATTATGTTAATATATTGATTAAATCATAAGTAAATTTATTTATTTAATTATTAGTAAATTTATTTATAATCATAAAGTAATGCATACCTTTGTACAGATAAATTTCCATTCTGTAATATTGTCAATATTCAGTTGTTGATGGGGTCTTCCACAGAGCTTTATCCATCTCAAACATTTTTCTTTCTTTGTTTTAGGTTTTGCAAATGGCACAAATTGCACATTTTGCATATGAGGCCTATCTGTATATCTGCTGTCACTATTACACTTGCCCCAAGAACATCTTTTTGTTGGCATTTTATATTAATTAAGTGAAAAACATAATCATATTATTGATAAACATACACAGTAATCGGTGGAATTGATATATGTAACAAGCATGGAATTCTTATCTAAACTGCTGAGTTTGTACCGGGGTCACGTGAGTAAACACAGATGTTACCAAGGTTATCAGACTTCCGGATAACAACTATTAATTAGATATAAGATATGGCCAGTATATACAGCAAAAATCAATGGGATATAAATAAGCCAGATTGGATAATTTGGGGGAACCTAATTTGTTTTGCTTTGTTTTTTGCTTTTTGTTTGTTTTTGGGTTTTTTTGAGTTAAAATTTTGTTTGCTTTGTTTTGTTTTAATTTGTTTTGTTTTTATTTAGTTTTTTTTTCATTACTCTTTGGAGTTTTTTATATTGATTTTGTGCTTTCGTTTTTGCTTTTTGTTTTTCGCTTTATTTATTTTGTTTTAGTTTTTTGTTTTAGTTTCTGTTTTCATTTTTTTTTTTTTTGTTGGTTTTAGTTTTGGTTTGTTTACGAAAAACTGTACGAAGCTTGCACACTGTGTCCAATCTGTCTGCATTCAGACTACTGGTGGGATATATACATATTATTTTAATTATTATATTCAAGTTATATTTAACAGCCACAACACAGAACACATGTTAGTATGAACATAATATTACTTACATCTCGCAACATTTTCTCGGCTGCATCGAGATTGTAACACCGAGCTAAATATAAAATAGATATTTCCAAGTATAATAGTTATTAATGTAAGACATACTTTATTATAAATGCTTCGATTCTTCTACCTACACAGTTGGACCCCAAATAGTTGGATCTCAAAGATCATGGGATCTTCATTAGTGCAAGTTTGAATATGCATATCGAAATGATGATTCATGTGATTCAGATTTGAAGTTACAATATTGGTTCTTCCAAAAAATATCATTTTTCTAATTTTACTCATGTTAAGCTTTGAATCCCAAGTGGTGGATTATAAAGGCTTTGGGACCTTCGGTTGATAAATATACATCTACATATAATGAAATTGTACAGCTTATATTGTAACATATATGATTTTTGAGAAAAAATATTCTGACGAATTTGCTTAATTTGCCCTTTGCGATCCATAATAGCCTCTAGCCGTCTTCCATTTGTTTCAGCTATTCTGCAGACGTAGATTTAAACGTGAGAGGTTTTAAAGAAGAACGACGGAGACCATGTCATGACAATAGCTTACATGGCCATCTCACATGTGGGCTAAACATATACAAATCATGAAAATAGCACTTCGAATTTTACATTACATAATTATTTTTATTGTATTTCCTCATGTTTAAAAGTTTTCTCTGAATGCCGATTTGTTTACGTAACACATACTATGAATAAAATACGTTTAAGAAAAGTCTGAAGATCCCATTAGGGTAATCAGAAACCATAAATCTGGAATGACATTTAATACAACGGTCAAAAGAAAGAAAAAAGACAAAAGACAAAAGGACAGACGATAATCTACAAAGCAATACACAGAAAATTAAAGCTCGAGTAACACCAACCCCACTAAAAACTGGCGGTGAATTCAGGTGCTTCGGAAGGGTAAGCAGTTCCTGCTCCATATTTAAAACATGTTTCTGACGTTTATTTCTCTGTCCCTTCCTCTATAATACTCTCTCTCTCTCTCTAGGCCGTCGTGGTCGTAATCGTATGGTAGTTAGAATTACTGAATATACAATCAGTACCTATCACCTCTAACGTTGAGGGAACGAATCCCACTCAGGCGATACAACGTTACGTGAGAAAGTTTGTCAGTGAATTGCGGCAGGTCTGTGATTTTTTCCGGGTATTTCGGTTTTTTTTCACCAATAAAACTGACCGCCACGATATATCTGAAATATTGTTGAAAGTGGCGTTAACATTTAAAACCATACCGTCTATGTGCCATTGTGTTCATTTTTGTTGTTGTTGTCTTACTACGACTTTAGCTGATGGTTATTACAGAAACGCATTTTGTTGAGTACACGATTATGTGTGTATAGTCGCAAAATAATTTGATATCAAACCTGTCAATTTATTATCATGCAGAAACATATTCAAGATACCTCCACTGATCATTAGTTTTGTTTTATTTAATCATGTGTTGTTTACTTGACCGTGCAACTCCACAATTTAATGGCTGTTCAAGAGAAAGTTCATTAACAGTATCTATATAAGGGGTTATTAGTCATGGTTCTTAACGCCACTTTCAACAATATTTCAGTTATATCGAGACGGTAAGTTTTATTAGTTGAATAAACCAGGAGAAAACCACTGACCTGTCGCAAGTCACTGACAAATTTTATCACATAATGTTGAATTGAGTAAACCTTGCCTGAGAGGGATTCGAACTCGCAACGTTAGTGATTATAGGCACTGATTGCATATGTAGTTATAAACCCAAATACTTCACGATCACGACCACAATGGCCAACGGTTAAATTTGAAATATTTAAATATTGGACACTGTGATGTATGTGAGGACGAGAGGTGATGGGTGTTGACTTCCGAACGCAAACCTATCAGATATACCTAATTCAAGTGTTAATGTGTCCAGGAACCTATCCATGACCGGATGTGTCATCGGTGAGTTCAATTTAACAGTTCGGGTGTTTTCTTATTCTTTGAAATATTGTAGTTGCGAAATAGCTGAAATATTGGCTAGGATTAAATCATGCCATACTTAGCCACTGCATCATCTGCCCTTCTTCGGTTTGTGGTTTTTGATTACCCCTTTGGTATCTTCTGACTTTTCTTGACACTACAAATCAGCATATGGAGCAAGCCAATGGCTGTATGTATGCATCCAACAAACAACGGAAAATAATACCTTGTTGATTTCAGATAAACTCTCTTGATTTCAGATAAAATCAGGACACTAACACGCTTGTAAGCTGCTATCAAGTTACAGTAAAAAATTATACGATCACAAATACGGTCAATGCATTTCCTTAATGAATAACATATGAGAAGTGTTTATAATCTGAAATTGTAAATCACAGAAAGACAGGCAATATAATGACAAAGAGAAAAACATGAAAGATCATCAATGGTCCACAAATACCTACACAGAAAACTAAATATTGAGCAACACGAACTCCCATCATAGGCACGGAGAACTTTTATTGTCTCTCGATGAGTATTTTTCGCAATTACCCCTCGCAGACAACATATATCTGTTCAGAAGAATATGTCTCTACATCAGAATATTAAACATTCCAACCTCTGCTATAACTGGTTAGTGACTCGCTGCAGGTCTGTATTTTTTTTGGGTACTCCGGTTTCCTCCATCAATAAAACTGGTGGCCATGATATAACTGAAATTTTGTTGAAAGTGGCGTTAAACAACGTAATCCTAACCCTATAACTTTTTAAATCTCCAATTTCCACTGTCATCGCGGCGTGGACAATCCGTTGTCGATGCGTAAACACTATTGCCGCTCCATATGTAAGCATCAGAATGAAAATATCAGATCGGGTTGATAAACATAAATGATTTTATTGTTTTCCACTGTATGGTAAGACTGTAGTTTAAGCACTTACCTTTTAACCATTTTCGAAGTTCAAAGTCATCATAGTCTAGTATCTCTTCAAACCTTGACCGGAACTGCAAATAAAAATCATAATCATATAAAATCTCGTGAATTAGATTAACACGACTGGTGGCACTAGAGGAGCAGAAACTGCATATTGATACTAGGTATTTGTGACAATTACAAGGGTTCAACCCACAGTCACCCAGTGCGTTCCCATGTAGATGATTGTGGTGTCCTCTCTATGCTATATACGTGTAATATAGAATGCCTGTCCATAGTGAGCAACGTGTTTGCACGCTCAAGACCTCTCTTGTAGATTGCGAGAAAACAAATGCATGCGCATTGTAGCTGCTACAAAGGCTAAATGTTCTGCCGCTAACCAACCGCCTTACTTCGTCAGTTGCTACAAAAGGCTAAATGTTCTGCCGCTAACCAACCGCCTTACCTCGTCAGCTGCTACAAAAGGTTAAATGTTCCGCCGCTAACCAACTGCGTTACTTCATCAGCTGCTACAAAAGGCTAAATGTTCTGCCGCTAACCAACCGCCTTACCTCGTCAGCTGCTACAAAGGCTAAATGTTCTGCCGCTAACCAACCGCCTTACTTCGTCAGCTGCTACAAAAGGCTAAATGTTCCGCCACTAACCAACCGCCTTACTTCGTCAGCTGCTACAAAAGGCTAAATGTTCCGCCGCTAACCAACCGCCTTACCTCGTCAGCTGCTACAAAAGGCTAAATGTTCCG
>MJUT01028988.1:93739-108313 GCA_002080005.1 Gigantidas platifrons | reverse complement strand
TTGATACCACTGCTGGTGGACTATTATTCCCCGAGGGCATCATCTGCCCAGTAATCAGTGTTTCTATCACTGGATTGATACCTCTGCTAGTGGACTATTATTCCCCGAGGGTATCATCTGCCCAGTAGTCAGTGTTTCTATCACTGGGTTGATACCTCTGCTGGTGGACTATTATTCCCCGAGGGTATCATCTGCCCAGTAGTCAGTGTTTCTATCACTGGATTGATACCACTGCTGGTGGACTATTATTCCCCGAGGGTATCATCCGCCCAGTAGTCAGTGCTTAGCACTGACATGGTTTATTAGATATATTTATTATTGAAATTTAGTTCCTAAATAATGTATTTATTATCAAAACTCACGTTCCCTTCCTTCAGGCATAAGCAACCTTGGTAAAGGTTGGCTATCCTGTTTTGGATTTCGGTTCAATGCTTCCAAAAACTTGTTTGACTTTCCAATATTTCGATATTGACAGTACATGTATCTGACGAAAGTTATCCCAGAAGAGCGTGGTGGCACTAAATGTGATAACTACGTTTTTACTACAGCATTCGAGAAGATCATACTACACATCATAAAGCCGAGACAAACGTCCTTGACATTTGTTTTACTATTGTATGTACAATGTAAGCTATGAAATATTAATTCAAACTGACTCTACTATTATGATAAATCTTCTACTAAATATTGGTGGAAATTACATGACTATCATTGTCTCAAGTTTCTTTTCATAATACATATATCACAAAGGCATTAATAACCATATTGGTGGTATAATGGCTAGTGTGATCACCTCGAGTGCTGTAGATCATGGGTTCATCGGTGGTATAATGGCTAGTGTGATCACCTCAGTGCGGTAGATCATGGGTTCGAGTTTCAATCAAATAAAACAAAGGACTATAAAATTGGTATTTGTTGCTTCTCTGCTAAGTATGCACTATTAAGGAGAAAGAGCAAATACTGGTTGGCTCTGAATCAGGATAATGTGTCCGAGTGGAGCAACATGGGACTGTTGTTTCAGTGAGGTAGCACTATAGAAATCCAACTTAGCTGTTGGTCTAAAATAAAGCAACATCATTATCAACTTATCTCAATTCAACTTGTTCCCACCATGTTGATATAGCAGAAAAAAATCTTATTTTGGTGCTAGACAACAATCAATGACTCACTCACAAAGGCATTGAGAAAAACAACACTTTTTAAACACTATATACAAAACTATCTATAATGTCTAACTTATGTCATGCAGTTCCAGCTAATCTCAAAACGAAAAGGGCATTAAATATTGACAATTGTTTTTATCTAAATTTTATGTAATACATTACTAGAGAAGGCAAATATCTTTGGATTGACAAAGTACATTTCTATAAAAAAATATATTCAAACAAATCCATTTACATATTATTTGAAAATATCTATTACATTTGTATGTATAACTTATTTCATGCAGATCTAGTTATTAATCTCAAAACAAAAAGAGCATTTAATATTGACAACGGCTTTTATCTAAATTTTATGTAATACATTACTAGAGAAGGCAAATATCTTTGGATAAACAAAGTGCATTTCTGTAAAAATATCTTCGTCGGTAACCCACGGTTGATTCCGATACGTTCCTCTCTCTCCATCAGGAACGTATCGGAATCAACTGTGGGTTACCGACGATGTCAAAATATATGCAAACAAATCCATTTACATATTATTTGAAAATATTGGACATTTAACAGTATGAATCCTGTCCATGGTGACAGCAATAGTTCAAAGAATATACAGTCGAACCTGTCTTAAGAGGCCAACTTTGAGACATAGAAAGTGACCTTACAAGACAGGTACCTCTTAAAAGTGGTTCAATCTATATAAAATTGTCTATATGACAATAAAGATGACCTTTTAATACAGGTGACTGCTTAATAGAGGTGACCTCATGGACAGGTTTGACTATAATTGTTAGTTTTATTATTATGACAAAAAACGTTGGTCATGAGTAGATATATTTAAGAAGTTACACAAGTCAATGTCCATTAAATACTGAATAGAAAACATCAAATTATGAATAAATACTACAGGTATTTCAAATAAAAATGTGTGTTATATTTTTAAATGATGGTCAATTTTTATAAGAACACATTAATAGCTCAGGTATTTCAAATAAAAATGTTTGTTATATTTTTAAATGATGGTCAATTTTTATAAGAACACATTAATAGCTCAGGGTAACGGTGGAAGAAACATGCCTATGTTTGATTTACAAGGACATTTCAGAGTAGGTTTAAACCTTGTATACTACACACAAAGTGTTGCAAGGTTATATTATACAACCAATATGATATATTGTAACATTTATTTGACCTAATGACGAAAAAAACAGGCATAAATAAATGTGCAAAAAACCGAAATTCACTTTATTTCACCCCAGGGGTGTGGAATTGCCATGCCCGACTCGTACATAGAACCTGCCGGACAAGTAGATTTTCCTGGCTAGCTTGTCCGGGGACAAGTAAAAATCAACAAATAAAAATAATTTCTAATTAAAGTACTATGGGAAGACAATTCCTCAAATGATATTATATCGTAAATATTAACGGTTATTTAGATAAATGTTGGTTTTTTTTAAATTGGAAACGATCACGTCAGTGGTGTTCCGAAAGCAGCTAAAAATAGCCAGAATTGTACAAGTTCTAAGTTGAGTATTACGACCCGATTGCAATGATAATTGTACTGCATTTACTTAACGATAACCGGGACCGTGTAACAGGTTTTTACAGGAGTTCCGAATGTGACGTTTCCTTGCTTGTTCATAGCTTTTCATAAACAAACATAGCTGCGGAACCGTAGTCCTTTATGGTCCTTTTTTTTTGGCGGACCATAAATTTTATGGTCCGCCAAAAAAAAAAAAGAAAAGAAAAAAAAAGGATCATAAAGGGCTACGGTTCCGCAGCTAAAACAAACAGGGCCTTACATCCGTGAACGTATAATACAAATCGGGTTGCAGTCGTTACAATGGACAAATATTTGATAATAAAAAAAAAGACTGGGAATGATTCTGGCCACAATGAACATCACGAGAAAGTTAAACGCAAAACTTTAGCGGAAAAGGACACAAAATGTGAGAAAAAACACCCAAGTGGCTAGCCGATTTCTCATGTTTACTGCTGGATTCTGATGGTGTCTCATATTGAAATATCCGCAGAATATACTCTGATTTTGCTGACAAGAAATCATTAATGTTTATTGGCAAAATCGTGGACAGAATGGATATCTATCTTCCCACCAGTCATCTGCAGAGTATGAAGACACCACTAAAACTAAATACTACTAGTACATGACTGTTTTGATTGATAAATCCATTGTCAAGGTTAATCAAGATGAACTTTATTGATATGAGATTTTTTTTCAATACAGCTTATTCTGTATCTAAAAACAACCAGCTATTCTCTGACTGCATATTCCTATCTGAAATCCAAATTTAAAATGGCCTTCATTTGGGCAGTGATCACTTACGCAGGGATGTTTGTGTTTACTTTATTAAAACTATATTTCAAATTTTACGCAATGATGTAATAGACAATATAAACAAGTTCAATTTAGCAACTGTGTTTATAAGTATCAAATGTTTGTACAAAAAACAGGACAAGTAGGATTTTGTCTGGACAAGTAACTTTTTTCAGATGACTTGCCCGGGGACAAATTGAACATTTCAGTATTTCCACACCCCTGCACCCCGATATATTCTATTTAAAAAGAGAACCAAAATATCAGTGTTATTTTTATACTTGTTAATACTGAGGTTTTCTCATAGAATCAATTGAATTCTATCATACATGTACTCTCATGCATATTTGTCTTCAAGATTTCATTAAAAATTACTTTTCACTGATCAAATCATTTTCAGTAATAAAATGTTACCTGTAACTTGTATAATACCAAGACATTAAAATTGTGAAATATATCATGGGACAACACCAAATAACACTTTTTACTACCATTGATTTTTGATGGATTATACAACGAAAGTTTGAATATACCAAAGGGGTAATCAGAAACAGTAACCCGAAGGACAAACAATACAATGGTCAAATGAAAAAGGACAAATGGACAACCAATGACCTACAACGCACTACATAGAAAACTAAATACAAAACATTGAGTGTGTATTTTCTTTAGTAAATGAGATTTAATAAAACTTGTATAAAAGTTAGTATCATTGTTAGGGATCAAATTCTAGTCCTGTCTGAGGATAACAGTGTCACTGTATTTTCCCATTTTTTAAAAATCCATTAATAACTTTATTTTCCTTATACTAGTACGAAATTATTCAGTCAATTAAGTACTTTCAAGGTAATTCAAGTTTGTGTTGTTCGCAAGTGAATAAAAAAATCTACTTTTCTTCATCCTGTGAAGGAGAATACGAAATCTAACTGGCTTCTTGATGGGACAGAAAAATCAAATCTGAATAGCTTCATTACAAAGAGGAAAATCCATGTCTAATTAGAACATTAAATTATTTATCCCTGTTGATCAATAACCGTGGTAACTAGAATTTGAAGTATGCTGAGTTTCTCAGTTATTTGTTGCTCAGAACTGAGATTATATTTAATTATTGTTAGCCATTAAAACAAATTACTTTTTCAAGAAACCAAAAAACAAAAAATCAATGTCAACAAAATTCAAAACAACATACAACAGTATAGAATACAATACTTGACATCAACAGCCTATTTTTTTAATGGTAAACGTATCTAAAATGCTTTAATAACAAAAAAATATAAATTTTAATTACAACCATTTATATACTGGACATTGAAATGGAGAAAATCTTTAAAAGCATTAATCATTTATTATCAGATTTTAAAAAATATTTTAATATGAAGATAAAATACCACTTAAACGTAACAGTATTAAAAATATCACAATCAAGACAGAGAGAGAGAGAGAGAAAATAATAAAATAAAAAAATAAAAATGCAGAAAGATAAAATCAAGTTAAATATAAAAAGTGGTTTTGCTATATATTTAATCTAATTAAAATTAGATTTCCGCACTAGCTCCCTATTTTCTATCGGTGTTTTGTAGTCACCACAACAACCGATAGTAAATAGGGAGCAAGTGCGAATATCTAATTTTAATTAGATTGGCTATGCATTGTTCTGTCTAATGTATAGTTTGTTCATTTAAAGAAATACATAAAAATTAATTAAAATTATCATTATATATAATTAAGAAATAAACAGAATTTGTAATAATACTCTATAGATATAAAAGCATATCAAGGCACAGAGGTATTCATTAGATACATTTAGCCCATGTCAAGTAAAACCAAGTTTTAATTTAAAACTACCGTAACATAACCTTGTTCAGAAAAAAATCTCATCTTTTTGTCTCTGTTTTACATTGTGACAAAATATTGTGTTCACAACAAAACCAGCATTCATTAATAAATTTATGCAAAGTATCATTCTGGTAAATAAAAAATATACAATATCAAGATTAGGGGGGGAAAATATGTACAATAGAAATTGAAAGTTATTCATAATTTAGTGATAAAATGTAAAACAGAAAATACCACAGTCAGATTAAATAAATAACATGGAAGAGAAATATAGATTCTCCTTCAGTTACCCGTGGGTTACGATATTTCTCCACTCAAGAGAGATAAATTACAAATTTTAACCACAAGCCATCAGGCGAATGGTTAAAATTTTAAATTTAACTCTCGAGAGTGGAGAAATATCGTAACCCACATGGGCAACTGAAGGAGAATTTGTTTCTCCCATTATTTAACACAAACTTTATTTCAAAAGCCGTCAAACGAGTCAAACAAGTCAAATGCGGGGTAAGGCACGAGACATTTTAATCCACTAGAGGATTACAGATTTTTCCACCACTGGTTCAGCAGGGTTAAAACGCCGTAATAATGGGAGAAAGGGTACTCTAAATTATTACAGTACAACTTGGTTCAGTTAATCTGGCAGTTAGACTAGTCATGCTAATTTTGGTATCAAATCACGAAATTTTACCGTAAACGGCCTTATATTACCTGCATTAGTGCATTATACGCACCCCTTTTTGCTCCCAAAAACTCTGGAGAAAAAGCCTAGTTCAGGTATATAATCTGCATCAACTTTTAACCCCTTCGTGTGGAGGACAAATGTGTGCATAAAACTTAAAATCTGGCAAGAAAAATATGTAATGCAAATGAAAAACATGTTCAATTATTGGTAAATATTATGCTTAATTTGCACAAATATGTAAATATCTGCGGGTATACTTTGATCAAAAAGAGATTTTTTGGGAGGACGAGTATATTACTTTTTTTAATATAAAACTTAACCATAAACTCATTGCTTTTTAAAAAATTGTTTCTGACTATAAACAAATTGATTATTGATATTGTTGAAATCCTTATCATAATTAAATATTTAAAAAATGCCATTAGGCAGATATTTTTAAGGCTTAATCTTCTTAGAATAATGTAATTATAAGGTTTAAATTTTGTGACATTTTTTATGGGATAAGATACTTTCTAATTTGACATATTTTAGTATTATGCATTTCCATGCTTCAGGCAAAAATGTCTTATTGCTTGTTTTTTCTAAGTCACAAAAAAAAAAAAACAATGTTAAAATATAAATTTTATAGATTTAATATGTTAAAACCTGCATCATCTTTAATAAAAAATAAATCTAAAGTTTCAGGGCTAAACGTGTTTCTTCTTCTTATTTTTGAGAATTCACTGAGTACCCTCTGTCTGGTAAGAAGAGTTTGAAGATACCAAAGGGGTAATCAGAATCTGTAAATCGAAGGACAGAAAACACAATAGCCAAAAAGAGAAAGGACAAAAGGATAAACATGCAGATGTAAGGATTAAAAACAGTAAAATAATAAAACAAAAAAATAATGAATATATCAGCACCATTGAATAAAACACATATTTACATTTTATAAGACACTATTCTATATATACTATATATATGTTACACATTTTACATACAAGTACTGAGGGCTATTCCAAAAGAAATTGCATGGGGTGTTGGAAGTCATTTTATACTTTAATTTGTGGTACAGTATTTGATAATTTTCTGCAGATATTTGTTAATTGAAAATTATAAGAGTGGTGGATCAACAATTAAGAAAAATCCTACCAACTTACCCCTCTCCCCCCCAATACAACTTTTTCTTGAATAGCGCTAACTTTCTATTTGTATATATATAGATGTAAATATTCTTCTTCCAGTGGGTACTAAACTTTATAATTACAGATAACTTTAACATAGGTCATCTCCTCATGTATTTTAATGCTACTTTCAAAAATATTTCAGTTACATCACGACAGTCAGTTTTATTGGTGGCAGGTCACTCACAAACTTTATCACATAATGTTGTATCGAGTAGACCTCGACATGAGCGTGATTTGAACTCACAACCTTAGTGGTGATAGGCACAGGTTACACAGCTAGTTTTAAATCCAACTACCATACGATCACAACAACCCCTACAGATGACTTGACATTATTACAAAGGTCAATTTATTAAATAATATCTAACACTAAAAAAAAAAAAGAGAAAAATTTATCTTTCAATGCCCCAAAAAAGAGACAAATTTCTATTTATATAATGCCCAACATATTGGCAAGATTGAAATAAAAAAAACAATTACATATAAAGCCAGTTAATACAAAATATATATATTGATGATTTTGATGTTATTGTTTTACTAGGACTGAACCCCTAATACACAATTGTTCAGATTTATTTATAAACATTTCATGAAAATATATTTTAAAACAATTCCTACTATATCATTTTGTAGCAATCTCATTCCTCTCCATTAAACACCAATCAATCAATCAATCGATCAAACATTCCTCTAATAGGCATGACAAACTTAACTTTGTAGAATTAATGCTTCTACATTGGAAGTTTTCATTAATTCAGTTCAGCTGTCTTGATCATCTTATTTTCTAATGTTTTCTAAAGTATATTTTTATAGGAAAAGTTTAGCTTGGATTTCTTGTGTGAAAATACACTACTGAAAAGAAGACTTTATCTCAGTGATTCTATTTTATTTTCAAATTTGCCATTGATGTGACAAATTAATATTTAAATTTCAGTATATAGTATTTATAACTCTGGTGGTCATATTGATTTTAGGTTTGCACAATCCACAAAACGTCATAGGGTTTTGGTGTTTAACGCCACTTTCAACAATATTTCAGTTATATCGTGGCAGTCAGTTTTATTGATGGAGGAAACCGGAGTAACTGGAGAAACCCACCGACCTGTCGCAAGTCACTGACAAACTTTATCACATAATGTTGTATCGAGTACACTTCGCCATGAGCGGGATTCGAACTTAAAACATTATAGAAAACCTCTTATTAAAAAAGGAATGCAAGACTGACTGAAATTAAAAACTTTTGTATGAAATATTTATCAATATGGAAGCTTTACATTAAGATGCTTAAAATAAAATTCAAAATAAAACAAACCACTTTGAGATTCTAAAATACAAAATTAAATGACACCTCCCCCCCCCACCTTTCCAAAAATAAAATAATTGGGAACTGATGTAATGTAATTTTTTATATTTCAAGTAAAACTCTAAGCTAGTATACACATAATGACATTGTATACAATAAAAAGCTTGTCCATGCATATTTTGTAATAAAATACAAAAAAATAATAAAATAATAAACATACAAAGAGCAGAGTGAACAATGGTATATAAAATACTGGCAATATTAGTAAACAAATGTATGGATCTCTTTCCGTGCTGACTTGCCCGTCCGTGTTGTTCGCGGTTTCAAACTACCATTTGTTATTGGGGACTTCCTGAAATGAACAAAATTGTAAATTATTTAATCTAATACATATAAATAGATAAGAAAGTCATTTTCAAACTAACTTCAAGGTCATATCTGGTCCACATTTACTATATAAAAAAATTTAAAGTAGATTTTTTTTAACCTGGAAATTGTATAACATAGGAATTATTTATGTCAAACAAAGCATGACTGCATATGGCGTCGTGATGAGAATACTCCCATTGGTTGACATATTCACTTTTGATATATAACATGTCTAAGTTGGAAAAGGGGCCATATTTTGCACTGGACTGGTACATTTTGGAAATCATAACAATATGCACATGATCATTCTGTCAAAAGATAAGACTAATTGCCAAAACAAGCTAAAGTACATGTATCTTCTACAAAGTTGCAAGGGGCAGTAACTCTTATGTGATTGGATAATTAATACAATATGTGCATGCTAATAGGAGGCCAAATATATTATTTGTTTGATTGATGGTGCTTAACGCCACTTCCAACAATATTTCAGTTATATTGAGGCAGTCAGTTTTATTGGTGGAGGAAACCGGAGTACCTGGAGAAAATCACCGATCTGTCGCAAGTCACTGACAAACTTTATCACATAATGTTGTACACCTTGCCCTGATCGAGATTTGAACTCACAACGTCAGTGATGATAGGCACCGATTGCACATGTACATGTAGCTATAAATCCAACTATCATACGATCACGACCACGACAGCACCAAGCCAAATATAAACAAGTTGTATAATAAGATAAAAGACTAACCTACACAGAACATGGAATAGATAAACAGAATGTAGAAACTAGCTAAAAGATTGAAAAGGGGACATAACTCCTACGCAGATGGTATTTGTAAGATTACCTCCTAGCACATCTATCTTGTAAAGTATTTGGTGTTAAAGCTGACAAGGCCTGCATGTTAGCTGTTAGATCTTCTACTTCACGCTTCAGTTTCGTTGGTGTCTCAAACTGTTCCTGCCTGCTGACAAAAAAAATAATTAATTCTTGAAAATTAAAATAAATATAGCGAAAGTCCTCAATAACAAAATGGTAAAACAGACTTCGTAGTAATAATCAAAATGGTTTATTTATTATTATTTTATCAGCATGTGTAATCTAGATTTGTCATTATTATACCTAAGGATTAAGACAAAAAACAACAATTAGGAGCTGAAATCCAGAGAACAGAAACCGCACTGATGGTGTCATGGTACATGCTAGTCTCAGACCCATGTTGAGCCAAACCGAAGACCATAAAATTGGTACGGTATTTCATTTGTTGCTTCTTTGCAGAGCATTCAGTATTAAGGAGTAAGATTTAAAGAACAAATACTGATTGGCTCAAAAGCAAGATGTGTCTATTCCGATCGGATTTACCTGTTCAGCTTAATTGCATCAAAACAATAATATCATTTTTGGAATTCCGTCGTAATGGATAGTAATTTAGAATTTCTATCCATTACGACGGATAAAATTAAATCGGAATAGATGGAGTTACGTCATATTTTCATTTTTTTATATTAAATGTGTACCATGCTATAGACTGTGAGACTGTACGAATGCCTCTTGGTGTGTTCCTTCTAGGAGTGTCAATGGTAAATGGTGAATACATCTTCACATCTCTATAGGCCAGCTTATTGGGTGTTTTCCCAGCACTCTTGGTTGTTTTCTTTGTTTTATGTAACGGTGTTGGTGGTTTGTCATCTCGTAATCTTCTTCTTTGTCTTGTTGATGATCGAAATTTCTATAAAACAAAATTAATCATAAGATAGTCTACTAAATGTACATGCATAGCTACCGGTACATGTATTTCAGTAATTACTGACCTTTTACACATTCCAGATTTGATTCTAAAATTATATGTTTTAATACCGTTTCTATAAGAGTTATTTCCCTTATAATGGTCAAAATGGTATCCTATTTAGCAAGACTAAGAGCAATGAAAAGGACAACTAATTTTAGTCTACATTTCTCATAATTTGGAGATATAGCAAGTAGAAAATTCACAAATTGTTACAACATTAAAATTGTAAACAGATTCTGGGACAAAATATGTGATTTTTAATTAACTTTGCATGAAATGGGACCTTTTGTCTGCCTTTAAGGGAAATAACCCTTGTAAAATGTATATTAATTCTAGAATCAGTCTGAAATGTGCAAATGGTCTATTAAAGATTCATTCTATCAGATTCCTGCATGAAATATCATAGGTTCAAGTTTCAATGATTCTTTTTTATGAATTTCTCCAAAAAAAAAAATAACACTGAAAATCCTGATAAATATAATTAGATTCACTTGCTTTGAAACAGACAGGACATGATGTAGTTCTACTGACTGTATAAAAACAAGTACATTATCTTGTTCAGTAGTTCCCAAATACTTCAAAATAATAATTGTTCTATTTTCATCCTTCTACATGTACATGTATATATAGATTCTCCTTCAGTTGCCCGTGGGTTACGATATTTCTCCACTCAAGAGAGTTAATTTAAATTTATAATTTTAACCACAAGCCATCAGGCGAGTGGTTAAATTTTTTAAATTTAACTCTCGAGAGTGGAGAAATTCGTAACCCACATGGGCAACTGAAGGAGAATTTGTTTCTCCCATTATTTAACACAAACTTTATTTCAAAAGCCGTCAAACGAGTCAAATGCGGGGAAAGGAACGAGACATTTTAATCCTCTAGAGCATTACAGAGTTTCCCACCAAGGGTTCAGCGGGGTTAAAACGCTGTAGTAGTGGGAGAAATATACAATGTATATATATATATATATATTTTTAATTGCTTTAGGTACAATGTCAATCAGTAGAATGTGTTGTTTACCTAGCTACATGTACGTTGTTTACCTAGTTGATCTCAACAAAAACAACTTATTTATTTGTGATTTAGTTAAGACATTGTTATAATAACATTACAGGGTATGACAACAAGTTTACATTAATTTTTAAACATCAATCAAATTCTTGATCTACAATGTATAATATTCAGATTATCTTAAAGATTGATAGAGTTAACAATTAATTTCTTCTTTAGTTTTCAGCCAAACTTCAAAATTGAAGATAATTACTAGGTTGTAGTAGCTGATGTGCATGTGTGATGATAATTATTCTAAAAACATTTTTGTATACACTTGCGTCAAGCGAAACAGTCTTTGAAATTAAACTTTCGAAATTACTTGCCGGAAAACTTCAAAATTAAGAATATTTATATAGATTCTAGTGAAATAATTTGGCAAAAGTCACCGGTCCGAATCAATTTTCAATGACCGTGGAACATCGGACCACTGCTATAGCCGATGATTGGTGAAATGTTTACAATACAAATTACTTTTTAAAAAATGTTCTTACATAATTTTGGTAAAACTATATAATTGAAATCAATGGTTTACAGGAGAGGATATAGAAAACAGAACTGGTATTAACTATTTTCTCAAAAATATGATTTTCATATAATAATATTTCATCCTTAATTAACCTTTGTTGTATATTAAAATAGTCAATTACTGTTGTTTTAAAAAAAATATTTAGAGGAAAAAAAGGTAAATGACATGTACATGTGGATTGATTATACAATTTTTTAGAAGTGTAAAATGTCAAATTTTCTAACAATTTCAACAGAAGTGATTTTAAGTAATAAAACATGTTTCAGATAATTAGGGACACTACATGGATATTAAACTTGTTATCACAATGTCAATGACAAAATGTTGATATAAAGTGTAAACAAGCTTTAATTATCTGCAGGTGATGTCTAATTGTAGATAGCCCCAGGGTAATCTGATAAATGGACTTTTTTATTGATGATTATTGATTTATTACATAATAGAAAACATTCCTCCTTAAATTACACTAATTAAAAAAGTTATTTTAAACTGATTGAAATGGGATTACTGGTCAATAAAATTGTTACAACTGTATAGGCCTATATACATGTACAGTATGTGGCCAAAAGTATTGGTGCATGTAAAAAAATCCCTATATAATCAACCAAAACCATATTTTTTCAAAAAATTATTGTGAAGTAATTTCTGGATAGATGTTAACAATTTTTACACCAAAACATTTGGAATTGTCTATATTTTGTTTGTTTATATTATGTTTATATGAGTGGTTTTTATTTGTACATAATTTAAACATGATTGTTGATTTTTAGGATTTATTTTTAGTTGAAATATATAAGAAATTCAGTCAATTTTTCTTTGTTGTTTGTGTTTAAATTATGTACAAATTAAAACCACTCATATAAACATAATGATCAAATAAACAATTAAAATATAGACAATTCCGAATGTTTTGGTGTAAAATTTGTTAAAATCTATCCAGAAATGACTTCACAATAATTTTTTGAAAAAATATGGTTTTGGTTGATTATATAGGGATTTTTTTACAATAGATGCGCCAATACTTTTGGCCACACACTGTACATTTTGTATGTCAAATTCGTACAATCAGATACAATGTAAATGAATAAAATAGGGTACAGTAATGACCTGAAAACAAACACAGTCTGTGCCAAAAACAACTAGCCCTATGCCCCTGTCTAGAAAAAATCTTCTAAAATTTGTAAGAAAAAAAAATCTTCTAAAATGCTGTTTGGGCTAGTTTGGCAAAATGTTTTTGGCACAGACTGAAATCATCAGAATTACAGTTACACGTAGGAAAGCATTAGCTTTACATGCCATTAGTGTATAAAAATGAACAAAGACAAGATGCAGAAAACATCAAGATCATCATGTACATAATAAGCCCAATCCATGACCTAATTATCATAGGTACAGTACACATAGTTAGTATACAAGTGATGACTAATATTTGTCACATCAAATGATAATTCGGTTATAATTAAAAATGTCTGCGTGCAAAATCCATGTATTTATACCTTGTGTTTTATGTCTCAGAACAACTTATTCTGTTATCGACATCATAATAAGCTAAATGACCAACAACAACAAAATATAATAATAAAAATATCCCCCTACAAATACGTCACCCCTTTAGTGGCTTTACCGCGTTTATTTTTTTTTATATATTAATATTTTACAAAAATATGGCATGCATAAATTTACTCAGTTACTGATATCGGGTCATAAACTTGAATGCCAGACATGCATGTACCTGTTTTAAAGAACCAACCGCATCCCGAACTGATCTTGTTAGACTTGTGTTTCTTCGTAATCGTCCAGCGTTTTCTGTCTGAACATTTTGTCCGTCTAAACTTCGTCGTCTCTGACTGTGCTTCACTGTTGTTGGTTTTGCCGGCTTTGGTGTGTTAAAATATGTGTTTTCCTTCCCTTCCAAAACATTATACCGCTTTCCTGTTTTCCAAGGCAGTCGAAATGATTTCCTTATTGTATTCATCTTGTTTTTATTACTGGCTAACGACATGATCTGATGATGGGTGTTAAAATTCGTTTGAACAAACCGCCAATATTTAACCTACTTCCATTCATTGATCCAAATGTAAACCGGAAGTGAAGAAAAATTGAACCAACACCGGTTCAGAACCGATCACAAGGACCGCATACGTCTCTGTGATGTCTAAATAATGAAATAAAAAAAGAAAGAAAATTAGAATAGATTGTTCAAATAATTGGTGACCACAGAACAAACAAACATACAATTATGAAATACTACGATTTATGTTGATAAGATATTGGTGTGACGATACCTCACGATAAGGCCACAGGCACTTGTTTCTATCAATGGGGAACTCTTCCTCCCTCTTACTAGTAATAGT
>MJUT01028988.1:17265-35898 GCA_002080005.1 Gigantidas platifrons | reverse complement strand
TTTATATATATATATATATATATATATATATATGTTGGTGACACATTCAATCAATGTTCATTGTCAAAAATGTACTTTGATACAGTGATTTTGGTAACTCAAATATAAATAAGGGTAATAACAAAAACACAGAGCAATCTTCCAAAAGGAAATTCAAAACTCATAAATCAATAAACACAAAATCAGTCAACAACCGGGAAACTGGAAAACCGCAATGGTCCTGACTTGGTACAGGCATTTCTAAAGAAATGGTGGATTGAATCAGATTTTACGGCGCCAACCTCTCGCTTCCATTACGGTTCAAAGGTTCCCGTTGTCACTAAAACAGCATTTACAACAATACTGGAAAAAAAACCAGGCAAAATAGCAGTCAAACAGTACCAAACAAAGTATCTAATATATCTCGTGAACCATCACCATCAACTATGAGTCCTTTGAAGTATTTCAATTACGGCTGTAAATGTCAAAAGCATTTTTACGTCACACATTCACAAAAAATATTTTTGACATTGTAACTACGTATACCAAATCCTTATATTTATACATTTTCACTATATGAAAATGTATCTTTTACTATTGTATCTGCAGAGACAGAATATATTTCGACAAGATTTTGATATCAGAATATAAACTTTTTAAGAGATCGAATAAGGCGAATCTTTTTATAGCCCTGGTCCAGTAGCCTGTTTTTCAGACAAAGATGACGCTTCAATATCATAAATCCCCAGAAAATTAAGTTCAATTCGTGTTGTCAAATTTATCTATATATTTGCACAAAAACTTTCAATTTAGTTATCCTTTAACACAACAACAATCAATAAACACATGTTCCGATATTCGAATTGCATAATAACATCGAGTTCAATGACCGGTATAGATGCTAGGTTAGTTCGACCTAGATTGTGCCAATCTTAAACTTCTGCATTGCGTCAGAACGTGTAATTAAAACAAAATGAAGTGGAATAGCTTCCCAACTTCAAAGTCTTTCGTCAATATTGTAATGTATTGTATATGGTTTGTATATACATTTAGTTAATTAACTTTGCAGTTCGTCCTGAATGGAGTATCCAGCATTGTATCACTGAAGAGCTGTTAACATATGAATTTACCATTTAAATTAAAGATGGAGGACAAACCATCAAGTGTGTCAATTTGTCTACATAATAAATGTATAACATCAATGAATTCGTGCAGTTCTCTATATCATGACAACATGAGTTCAATATACTACGGTATATACCAAATGCAATTTTCAACAAAACCCGTGTTTGTTTACATCTGTATTATCGTTGGAGATCCAATTATCAAGGGGATGGTTAATCTCATGTGAAAGGCAAGCATTTACACGACCACATCATTTCACCAAGACAGGCTGTTTGAGCCAGTAAAACTTGTATAACTCTGCCACTCTTTATTGCATTGTCTGTACAAACCAGAACAGTTAGCCGTCATGTTTATGTGTGTAAGCGTCATGGAGATTGTCCCTGCCTGTATCTATAATTTTTCTGTTGAATTTTGCAGAACTGTTCCCACAGTGTGATAGTTGTTTTTGTTTTTCACTTTAGTACGTAAATTTGGTATTTCAAACATTGCATTGATGCAAGATATTGTATCTAATTTATGCAGAATATTCATTGTCATACAGACCTATTATAATGTATTAGACATTGCTACATTTTGGAAAGAAACGTTTGGCGATACCAAAGGGTTAATCAGAAGCCGAAGAAAGATAGACCACACAATGGGTAGATGAAAAAATAGGACAAAAAGTCAAAAATGATGTACAAAAAACACTACACGGAAAACTAAGCATCGAGCAACACGAACCCCACTAAATACCGGTGATGAATTATGGATGTTTTAAAACAACTGTAACTTAGTTTTTATTTACATTGTTAACTGACTAAGTTGTATTGATGATAGAAAACTGTAGTACTAGGAGAAAACCAATGACGTCTGTATCGAGTACAGGAAAGCTACACAATCAAACATAAGAGTCCTTAGTGGTTAAGTTGAACTGCTTACACCAAGATTCACCTAGGTTTTTAGTTATATTCGTCTTCGTCAAGTATTAGTTTTCTGTTTAGCTTGTTTGGAAAATTGCTTGTCTCTTCGTTATTTTGTTTGTTTCTTTTGGTCAGTTTATTGACTGTCCTCCGATAATCGACTTCGCATTAACCCTTTGATATCTTCAAATTGTTCATACATCAATATCGCTCAATAAGTTGTGGTGAGAGATGATTTTTGTGCTTTTGTGATTTTGGTGAAATTGTTGATCATCATTGTCTGAACTTTCTTTTCATAATGTTAATGAAACCACAATACACGAAAAAAATGAATTGTTTTATAAATCAAATAACGTTCACATAGATAAATGTATTCTTATTTAAATTTTAGGCTTTTAAGTAGTAGGTTAGTTTGTTTCGTTTAGACGGCGTATTAATTAAAACATTTTGTGTGTATCACATTGTCTTTCTCTTTCACTAGATGAATAGAAATATGGAATTCATCTGACAGTGAGGGTCGGTTAAGAACAAAACTTTACGACAAAGAAGATGATTTCAATTTTCCCATTGTGAACTTTCCATTTACATGTAACAACATGTCAGCAGCACCTACATATGGTGTATATATATCTCAGTTGATACGATATTCCAGAGCGTCTGGTTCCTATCATGATTTCCTTAATGGGTTGCTGCTAACAAGGAAGCTACTGAACAAAGGGCTCTCAGTGGTAAAGTTGAAGTCATCAGTTCGAAAGTTTTACGGTCGCCACCATAACATGGTTAACAGTTGCGGAATATGTGTCGCAAATGACCACATATATTTTCTTGTTTCGTAATCATAATCTGGTCCTTTCTTTGTTCATGAATTATCACCGGGTTGTACGAATTCTGATTACCCCTTTGGTATCTTCAAACTCTTCTAGCAAGAGCAACAAGACGGGTGTCGCACATGGAGAAGGAACTGCTTAGCATTTCGGAGCACTCGAGTTTACCCCTATTTTAATGTGGATTTCGTGTTACTTGATCTTTATTTGTGTGTCTTATTACTAATTACGGCTTCTGGTTACTCCTTTGATATATTTAAGCTTTTTGTACTCTTTATTAGAATTAAACATTATTGGATGTATATTTTGTTTCGTTACATGGTCCACGTTTGTAACGGATAAGTGGACATAGACAATAACATGTCTGCGCCATCTCAGTCTATATATTTGTAAAGAGCATTGTAATTAACATTGAGATTTCAATGTCGTCTGAAAGATAAATCCCATCTTTAATCGTACATTAACCTCGAGTAACTTACATAGATAATTTTGTTATTACCATTATTTACATACAGAGGTGTGAGTGTATACATGTATTAATTTGAATTTGAATTATGGTGTTTAACGTCACTTTCAGCAATATTTCAGCTATATCATGGCGACCAGTTTTAGTGGCGGAGTACGCCGGAGAGACCCACCGACCCTGGGCAAGCAACTGGTAAGCTTTATCACTTGTGGCTGCGAGTCGAGTGCACCCCTTTTTGTATTACATGTATGTTAATAAAATGGAAACACAGACATATACCACATGTAATATTTACTTGTATACCTCTGTATTTTAAGCTTGATGCTTTTTAAAAATGTATTTGAAACAAGTAAGGTTAGAAAGATGTATTATACTTACTTAGACCTTAGACAGAGCAGCCAATCATTTGCTTATTAGTATTTCAGCATATTCTGAAGGTTAATGGTATTATCACTTTTTCTCATAATTGGAAGATCCTTTCCTACAATCAAATGAGAAAAACAAGAAATATAAATTTGTCAGATATATTTCAATGAATCTTAAAACAACTCTAGACATGGATCAATGTCCCCCCCCCCNTACACACACAAACATAAGTTATATATTTGTACAGAAAATAGGCCATTAGATATGTTCATGACATTATGAGAATTAGTATAACTATCATATTAACAGTTTTATACAAGATCATAATTAGCGATCCAATTAATTTTGATCTGTGTAATTAACACGATAACAGATTATATTTATAGCGACGGATACATCTAAAGTTCTCAGCTATAGAAGTGAAATAATTAATCTCTATCAGACAGGAAACACCTGAACAGTCTATTAATAATGTCAGATGTAGGGCTAATCCTACGATTCTTCATGTATATTCCAGCATACTTGTGCTTTGTATTTTCTTTGTGTAATCAGATACATTTTTATTATGGGGACGAGGGGGATAAAAGATCAATCCGCTTTGACCGGACATTATTCATAGACATTGTTTGAATGTATAAAAAGTCGTAGATTTTTTAATTGACTGCTATTGCAGCTTGTAAATCGACAACAATGTTTTTGATATGATAAACTGATCATTGTTTGTTATCGTCTGCTTATCCGTCCGGAGCACCTGAGTTCACTGGTTTTCCTCGGGTACTACGGTTTCCACCACCAATAAAACTGATTCCCATGATATATAGCAGAATTATCGTTGAAAGTGGCGTTAATTACCATAAACCCCCATATGACGTTAAAGCAGCAATAACTTAACACAAAGGCTTTCTATTTGAGATCTGTCGCATATTCATTTCTTCAGATTTAACATTTTAAGAACCAACAAGGAACACAGTCTGATAAGTCTAATTGACTTAAGCGAACTTGTAGTATTACTAGACATAAAATTCATTAACGGTTTCCCGCCGTCAAATTGTCGATTCCGCCTTGTCATTAAAATATACTATAAAAGGATTTGAAATTGTTATCTTTTTTAGCAATCACGATACAGATGACATAAAGGTTTCCTGTACAATACTACGGCATCTGGTTCTGCTATACTGCCTGATTATACACCACTTCTAAGTCATTGAATGTCAGATGATACAGTATACGCTTGCGGCATTAATAAGATGTGGTTTGACAAAAAGCTGTGCGTGTCTACTTAATGGAGGATAGAGTCACTGAACACTGTTTGACGTCATACTTTAGGAGCGTCTATCAATGAATACAGATGTTCCCGATTTTTTAAGACAAAAAACATAATGTGTAGTGGTTTTATCTTGTAAATATATATTGAAATCAGTGTCACAATAAAGAAAAAAAACTCATATTGTACACCTTTATACCATATTTTCATTTGTCAGTATAGACGAAAGGCCTCAAACAGACTGTTGACATAGACCT
This sequence comes from Gigantidas platifrons, assembly GCA_002080005.1. Classification (NCBI taxonomy): domain Eukaryota; kingdom Metazoa; phylum Mollusca; class Bivalvia; order Mytilida; family Modiolidae; genus Gigantidas; species Gigantidas platifrons. The sequence goes on along the minus strand of MJUT01028988.1, from coordinate 30,715 downwards.
GTCTCAACTTCACATTACAGACATAGAAACCAGTTGTCTGAAGGTGTGACTATTTGTTTTCTCTGTATTACTTGCTGTTTATTACAGCTTTATTTCAGTTGTGGGTTGGTCGGATACCAATAAAGTGAAAAAATAGAAATAATATACCACACCGTCGGAAGATTTCGTACCTAATAAAGAAATCACAGAAACAGCGCCATGTTCAATAACCCAAACATATACATGACTGCTCACTTCCTGACTTGATACAGACACTTCCATCATAAGTAACAGCTTTAATAAACGTTAGACAATACAGAAGGGGCAATAAAAAGAACACTACACAGAAGCTGGTAACATAGGGTACACAAAAAGGAGAAAACAAAACACAATGTCTGTTGGACACCACTATGCATAAATAACGCAAATAAGACATGCGCACTCCTGCAAACAACTGGAGGTAAAGACGAACCGAACAAACACAAATAACGTAAATAAGACATGCGCCCTCCTACAAACAACTGGAGGTAAAGACGAACCGAGCATCGTTTTTTATGTGGAAATCGTAACGGACATCACTAGTTTTATGGGGAAATCGTAACGGACATCACTAGTTTTATGCGGAAATCGTAACGGACATCACTAGTTTTATGGGGAAATCGTAACGGACATCACTAGTTTTATGTGGAAATTGTAACGGACATCACTAGTTTTATGGGCCCAATCCTCCACTCTTAGATGATGCAGTCATATAAGTGTGTTCTACATGCGAGTTAAATAGTGATTCCTATCAGGATTTCCTTGATAGAGGGTTGCTGCTTACAAGGAAGCTACGGAACCAAGGGTTCCTCTTAGCTAAGTTGAAATCATCACTTCAAAAGTTTTACAGTCGCCACCACGACTTGGTTGACCGTTATGAAATATCTGTGTCACAAATGACCATGAATATCTTCCACTTGTCGTAAACGCTTCCCGGTCCTTTCCTCGTTCATGACTTATCACCGGGTTTGTAACTAGATTAACACGACAGGTGTCACTAGTGGAGCAGGAACTGTTTACCCTTCCGCTGCACCCGAGTTCGCTCCCAGTTTTTAGAGGGGTTCGTGTTACTCGATCTTTAGTTTTATATGTATGTTTTGTTAATCGTTGTTTGTCTTTTTGTACTTTTTCTTTTGGCCATTGTGTTGTCTGTTCTTCTTCGGTATACGGATTCTGATTGCCCCTTTGGTATCTTCAAACTCGTCTTAAATTCAGAAATATATTCTTGGTGACTATGTCAATAGTGGTATATTACATGTACTGGTTGATAAGGCCTGTTAAATATTTTTCAAAGTTCATTATAGAACCGTAACCTAAACCCATGTTATTTAAGAATAGATGAACAATCTGCAAAAAATATGATTATCGATTAATTTGACTACGAAAGACACCAAGGGTAATCAGAAGCCGTACATTGAAGGACAGACAATTCAACGACCAAATGAAAAGGGACGAAAAGACAAAATGATCTACACACCATTATACACAAAACTAAAGATCGGGTCAATTTTGTCTATGTTTGCTACAACAAATCATGAGTTTTCGAATTTTATCTTAAAATGTGAAGAAAAAGAAAAACAATCTTTAGATAGAGAACTTTTCATCGGATTTTTAATAGTTCAACTTTGACTCAACTCCCAGAATTCTTGTTTCACTATGGATTGGTAGCGTACATTCAACATTAAATGATTATTTAGTTTATATATTGCAGACAATCCTAAAGCATACATTAAGCATATAATGTATCTTTAATAAGTTGTGATCATTCTTATTATCCCCAGGACAAACAGACCATTATTATGCGTATTTCTTATTAAAATACTACATATCATAAGCATAGATGTAATCTGTTTTCAATTCCGTTTGTCATTCAAATTATTGAATCTTATTTATAGATTGGCAACTAGACATTTTCAATTGGTCGATATATTGACTGATGGGATATTTACAGAAAGAAGACAATACTACGGCCAAAATACGATGAGAGAATGGTCCACTAAACACTACACAGAAAAAACAACATGAACACCATTAAAAACCAGGGTTGCACTCATGTCTTATAAAAATCCAGTGACAAATCATATATGCGGTCACAAGTGATACCTGAGGAAAGGATGATATTTGACTATCGCAAACAGAGCAAATTCGTGATAATTTGTGACACAGATATTCCGTAACGGTTAACCAGGTCATGAAGGCGACCTTTAAACGTTCGAAGTGCTTAGAGGTAAGACAGATGTTTAGCGATAATTGGGTCTGTAAAAATAGATAATGTGCGAGTGCTTATTGATGTTACCTAACGTGAAACCAATAGAAGACCGAACGTTTATTTGGTTTCATTTACATAACAAATTAATTAATGATTAAGTGCAAATAGACATAAATGACGATGTTACTGCAATTATCAGACGCTATTGACCAAATTGAACAAACTATATATTATTTGTGGATTTCTTCATTCTGTTGCACAAGCTCCCGCTGTATAATTACCACTGTTGGTGGACTATCAATCAGCGATGTTGTTATCAACCCAGTACCAAACAATATTTTCCCAATTGGTACAAATTTATTTAGATATCACATCTACATATTTTCAGTTTATGAATTCTTGAAATTATTTCAGGGTTAATATTGCATGTCGTCATGATTGTAGGTTGTCTATCGCGAATTGTGTAATTCATTAGAAGCATTTGGTACTATTTTCAATATTGTGTTTGGCCTATTGATAGTTTTGCCTTCTGGTGACAATGTTGTGAACCTTTTGCGTTACCATATCATGGTATTTTGTCACGTTTTTCATCGGTTTTTATCTTTACACAAATTTTCGTCAAGAACATGTTTTTCATGGATAACCGGGAAGTGTTCTCATTTAGATTCTACTAGTAACGTTCTATTAATAATGCTTCATTAGATTGCCGTAAGTCAGTCATCAAGTGCTTTTGCATAATATATTGTATTACATCGCCTATAACTACAACTATATGCATTAAATACACGTGTATCATTTCCGTGAATCGACAATAGCTACTGGCAGTGCTTTTATTTCTGTATTCACAGTTCACAAATAGTTGAATCAATGTAACTAAAAGTGATACCGTCACGAAAGACACTGTGTCAATTTCAAAATGGTGCAATATAGTTTTGAAGATCGTTGTTTTCCCCTTTTTCCTATTTTGTTTGGCCATTGTGTTGTCTGTCCGTCTTCGAGATACGGATTCTGATTACCCCATTTGTATCTTCAAACTCTATAAAGATCTAGAACGAATAACATAGTAGGGCTACAATGCACAAGACACAAAACTCTTAGAAGTACAAAGCGTGCATGTCCGTATTTGATTGGATGTATTTTGAGGACAACGGTATGAAAGTTCCTATATAGATATAAAATTAATATGTACACAGGTCTAATTTTCAGATATAGTACCTGTAACAAATATCGAGGTGGAATCGAAATAAATGACTCATCATATCTAGATAAATAGACGGAATTGGTACAAATGGCTTTTTTTGAAAAGTAGTTTTTTTTTTTTTGCTACAGTCATTTATCTTAATCGGCGAAGGAAAATATCTAACTTGTTGTAAGCAACAAGAGACCACGTCATGATCAGTTATACGAAAGTTTTACGGTTTCCACCATGACTTGGTTGACCGTAATGGAATATCTGTGCCACAAATGACAACGGATATGCTCCACTTGTCGTAAGCACCTCCCAGTCATTTCTTCATTCATGATTTAACATCAGGTTTGTAACTACATTAACACGACGGGTGTCACTAGTGGAGCAGGAACTGCTTACCCTTCCGGAACTTATGAGCTAAACCTGGTCTTTAGTGGGGTTCGTGTTACTCGATCTTTAGCTCTGTGTGTATGTGTTGTAGATCGTTGTTTGTGCTTTTTCTCTTGGCCATTGTTGGATATTCTTGTTCGATTACCACTTTGGTATCTTCAAACTCTTCTTCTACACATTGTTGACACTGTATCGTCTGGCTGACAGCATATTTCACTGAAGATATGTGTGAATAACCATCAATAAATCGTATCTACAAAGTCTGATCAATTAACATGTTTATGGAAGTTTTCATCTTTTATTGAGTCCATTAAGGAAACAATACTTTACAATTGATTACATTCAATAAATGATTTATACAATCTATTTAAAGGGTTTTGAACACCGCATCACAAAAAGGTGTGATTTCTACCCAAAAGCTGAATTATCTTACAGAAATATAAACCTATAGGGAATTAAATTGGTATCCATGTCACCGACATCAGATTGCATTCAAAACGTTTCTAAAAATACGGCTACGTAAGAAGCGGAAACTGCTTCCCTTCCGGAGAACATGAGCTCACCCCAGGTATTTGGTGGACTCCTTGTTGCTCATCTTTTTAGCATGCTGTGTTGTGTTGTGCCTTTTTTTGTTTGTGTTCGACATGTGTCTTGTGTGCCCAATTTTATCAGTGTCTCCGGGTTGTCAATTCTTGATTATCACTTCGGGTTTCTCTAATGTTTGTATAATACATATTCTAATGCAATTATAATGTAACGCGTATTTTCATTGGCTGTCGAGAGCCGTCAAATCTACAGTTGACAGGCCTGAAGGAATGCTATATTCCTACGCCGAATGCACTTGTTTGTAAACAATATGGCTGATCCAGATATTTCCGACTATAATTTGACGCTGATGGCCTACTTAGGAGATAACTGTATTGCTTTTGAAAATTTCACGGCATCATTTGGAGATTTGATGGTCGCAAATTGAGTTTACTATTCGTTCAAATGCATTACTGAACATAAAAATGTATTCTTGCATATCCCTGGGTCTAAAAATCACAAAAATTAAAATTCCGGGAAATATTGTTGAACGACTTTGGCACATAAACAACGTCATTTTTACGTGACGTCATATGAAGACTTCCAGTTTAAAATGTAAAGATCAGACGTTATTTGGCTTCGTGTACGCTTCAATTTAGATAGAATTTAACTAAAATAAGTTTTCAAGGTAGGTATTTTAATTATTTTTGTGTATTGTTGTACATATGACATGTAGGATTTCACGTTTTCAAGATGGCGGTTCCTTAAGCAACTACATTACTATTTTTTTAGCGGAAGGAATTTGAAAAGTGCATATATTTCGTCATTTATTTGTATGTTTTCAAACTAGTGTGTACACGTTGGGAGAATTTCATAAGAATAGGAATAACAGTACTGTATTTGAAGAGTTGTCGGTGTCAATTGTGTATTTGGCGGTCGCAAATATATGTTTTATTGGCTCCGCTTCGCGTCGCCAGTAAAACGACATTTGCGACCGTCAAATCCACATGTGACACCTCCAACTCTTCAAATACAGCACTGTTATTCCTTAAATAAACACGATGTTTTGTTTTACTCTCACCTCACATGTAGCCTTCCGTAACGTACTTGACTGGACGTTTCCAAAGTTAATCTTCACACAATAATCGATAGCATGTGTCATTAATGGTGTAGTATATAAGAACCCCACCCCCTCCCCCTTAGCATATGGAGTCACTAAAGGTTTTCCGAGTTATCGAGTCATTCATGGTTTTTCAATGTAATGTTTTACTTTGTTATCGAGTCACTCGCGGGTTTCCAAGGTGTTGTTTTACTTTGTTATGGAATCACTCATGGGTTTCTAAGTTGTTTAACTTCGTTATTGAGTCACTCATGGGTTTCCAAGGTTATGTTTTACTTTGTTATCGAGTCACTCACGGGTTTCCAAGGTGTTGTTTTACTTTGGTATGGAGTCACTCACGGGTTTCCGAGGTGTTGTTTACTTTGGTATGGAGTCACTCACGGGTTTCCGAGGTGTTGTTTTACTTTGGTATGGAATCACTCATGGGCTTCAAAGTTGTTGTTTAACTTCGTTATTGAGTCACTCACGGGATTCTAAGGTTATATTTACTTTGTTATCGAGTCACTCACGGGTTTCCAAGGTGTTGTTTTACTTTGGAATGGAGTCACTCACGGGTTTCCGAGGTGTTGTTTTACTTTGGTATGGAGTCGCCCACGAGTTTCCGAGGTATTATTTTACTGTTATCGAATCACTCACGGGTTTCCAAGGTGTTGTTTTACTTTGGTATGGAGTCAGTCACGGGTTTCCGAGGTGTTGTTCTACTTTGTTATCGAGTCACTCACGGGTTTCCGGGTGTTGTTTAACTTTGGTATGGAATCACTCACGGGTTTCCGAGGTGTTGTTTTACTTTGTTATCGAGTCACTCACGGGTTTCCGAGATGTTGTTTTACTTTGGTATCGAGTCACTCACGGGTTTCCGGGTGTTGTTAAACTTTGTTATGGAATCACTCACGGGTTTCCGAGGTGTTGTTTTACTTTGTTATCGAGTCACTCACGGGTTTCCGAGATGTTGTTTTACTTTGGTATCGAGTCACTCACGGGTTTCCGAGGTGTTGTTTTACTTTGGTATCGAGTCACTCATGGGGTTTCGAAGTGTTGTTTTACTTTGGTATGGAGTCACTCACGGGTTTCCGAGGTGTTATTTTACTTTGGTATGCAGTCACTCACGGGTTTCCAAGGTGTTTTTTTACTTTGTTATGGAGTCACTTACGAGTTTCCGATGTGTTGTTTTACTTTACGATGGAGTCACTCACGGATTTCCGAGGTGTTGTTTTACTTTGGTATGGAGTCACTCATGGGTTTCCGATGTGTTGTTATGAAATGTGATAGGATGAAAATAGATCGCATTTGTAATTTCAATTAACGTATGAATATTATATAATCTCTAAATATTCTTTTCACAAATTATATAAATAATCAATTTGACGAATTGTTATGCTTTTATTATTTGGCTAAAAAAGTATTAATATTAATGCCCAAGAGTCATGCTATTTGGCTTGGGCATGCGTATATGAGCCGGAAGTTACATATATGTACCACCGTGATCATGGTTAACCAAAGCCCTAATGCAATTGTTCGTCACACAGTAAGGTCAACTCAAGGGTAAAGATTCATCACATGTACTGATTCTTGGATACAATCATTAGCAATTCTAATTAAGTATTAACGCAACGAATGATTTATGTAATAAAGAGACAAATTACATATGTATATACATAACTATAACGTTATAAAACGAAGTTGGTTGAATAACTAGAACTGAACTTATTATTCTTCATGTAAATCACATATCAAACTGGCAGCCTTTGAAATTGGTATATTACAAATTGACGTTGATACTCTAAAGATTCTATCTTGTATTACACAAAGGCGCAATGCTATATTATAACTGGGTGCCACTAGTGGAACAGGAACTCCTTACCTTTCAGGAACGCGTGAGTTCACCCCGGGTTTTAGTGGGATTCGTGTTACTCGATCTTTATGTGCCATGCTTTGTAGATCCTTGTTTGTCCTTTTGTCCTTTTTCTTTTGGCCATTGTGTTGTTCTTTCAATTGACTGATTCTGATTACTCCTTTGGAATCCTCGAACCTAAGACCATTTGTTGTCATGGTTGGTCATTTTGCACGTCGCGTTTATCCCGCATGCTAGGATCGGCTTCACACTCATTAGTATATGAGTTATGTTCATTATTGAAGATGCTACCGCGCTATTGAATGTAGAACAGTAATAAAAAAAAAAACAGGTGTTCCTATACTTTAATTTGTGTCTATGTGTAATGTTGGATAATGTTGGTTTACATAAATTTCTTTTCCTACGTTCTTGCTAATATTGTTAACCAAAGCCCTAATGAAATTGTTCGTCACACAGTAAGGTCAACTTAAGGGTAAATATTCATCAAATGTACTGATTATTGGATACGATGATTAGCAATTCTAATTAAATATTAACGCAACGGATGTTTTATGCCATAAAGAGACAAATTACATATGTATATACATAATTGTAGCGTTATAAAACGAGGTTGGTTGAATAACTGGAACTTATTATTCTTCATGGATATCACATATAAAACTCCCTGCCATTGACCTGGAAATGATAAATTACAAAATTAACGTCGAGGCTCTAACGAATTTTGTTTCTATCTTGCTTTACACAAAGGCAAAACTCTATATTATAAATGGGTGTCACTAGTGGAGCAGGAACTGCTTATCCTTCCGGAGCTCCTGAGTACACTCACGATTTTTAGTGAGGTTCGTGTTACTCGATCTTTTTTTGTATGTGTATGCTTTGTAGATCGTTTTTTGTCATATTGTCCTTTTTGCCCATTGTGTTGTCTGTTCTTCTTCGATCAACGGATTCTGATGACCTCTTTGGTATCTTCAAACTCTTCTTAAGAGCATTTGTTGTCATGTTATCGACAAAGGTAAAGCTACAATTATTGTTTTGTGTTTTTTTTTGTGTTTTTGCTCTGTTTTGTTTGTTTGTTGTATTTTCCTTTACTCTGTTCTCTCCAATGATAATCTTCTTTATTTTCCCCGTTTTTCTTATTTTCGCTTTGTTTGTTTGTTTTTTTCCCCTTTATTCTTGGTTCTCTCAAACGGTTTTCTTCTTTCCCGTTTTTATTTTTATTTTTTTTTATTTTTTATTTTTTTATTTTCGCTTTGTTTGTTTGGATTTTTGTTTTTGTTTTGCTCTGTGTTCACCCAAAGTGCTTTATTTCATTTTTGTTTTCCGTGTTATTTTGATGATTATTCGTTCTTTGTTTCATATTTGTTTTTCGTTACAATGTACAACTTACTATTGCTTTACATCAAAAACTAGTTTGTGGAGTATTTAAGGCAGAGGGAAACAACCTCCCATGGGTATACCGCTCACTTTCCTGTCTTACTACATGCACTTCAGTAAAATGTGGCGGGATTCAACCTCCAGACCTCGCCTATTAGTGAAATAGTGCGGTCATGCAATTGTTTTCAGCGTGCGAGTAAAATGCCAACGCTCGCAGCATATAACCGGACGAACAGCGTTGTTATAAATAACGCTCCAATCTTGAACATTATACATTATAAATTTAATCTTCGTACAACAGAAGATACCATATAAGGTATATCATATTATATCAGTTTAATACATCAACTTTGATCTTTGTAGCAAAACAAAAACGAAGCTGTATTTTTAAAAGAGAAAAGATTGTCAAACGCTTCCGTATAACATGTTTACCGTATTGATATTGTTTCTTTTAAAGAAATGTCTTATTACTTCCGGATTACGCAGGTAAATATGATTGTCTCCATGAATCAGGAAATGTTGGAAGACATATCTAAACTGTCTTCCTATTTTAATAAGGTAAAATTTCTATGTAAGGTTTATAATTAATTTTTGCAAAAAGCTACACATGTCCACGAATGTTTCTACAATCAAAGGTAGGACAAAAACGTATTAAATAACCCATCCTATAAATATTTCTATTTCAGGAAAATTTAAAAGGGGATTTCTCATCAAATGCGTGGGATTCTTAATTGATTAATAATGATCACCAGGAGTTGATTAGGTTTTAAAATTTATCCTGCAATGACAGCATTTACCGACCAATATAGCCTGCCCAATATTTTTTTTATATTGGTCAGTTATAAATAGAATAAAATTTTATATTTGGCAAACTCATCGGGGCACATTGGGGGATATTGTTTTCAAATACATGCACAAAATTATTTCAAATACTTTTANTATCGTCCCTATACAAAAACTTGCGGAATTTCCGACCTTTGACACCATAGTATAATACGCAAATCGGATGCAGGAGAAGTCTTGTTCTGTTACGGCTTTTACATAACTGATACTTTCGTGAATGGAACCTGTATTTATTGGTTTTATCATCGTCCAGAATGNGTTTATTTACGATTTAAAATTGCAGGATAAATACAATACATGTGCACTGTCGAAGCATATAGGTAAATATGTGTATTCGGCGCGAAACGTAGGAAAAGGCTCGGCGAAGCCTCGCCTTTTCCCCCGTTTCTAAGCCTCATACACATATTACCTGTATGCTTCTACAGTGGACATGTATTGTATATGTATTTGAAACTTGTCTGTTTTCTTCGTCATTGATTCATGTGATTCACACAAATTATGCCATACGTCATTGTTTTTGGTGTATCATATTTCAGACAGGGATATACAATACACGTGTCTAATACCCGGTATTGGTTATTCTGCGAAAAAAATGTACAGTGTAAGTTTGATGTTTTAACGTAATCGCGTCAGATAACTACTTTTAGCAAGAGCTAGATATTGACAAGTCTGTTTCGCCCGGAACAATAAGGTTTATTAAAATATCTATTATAGGAGGGAATTCTTTGGTAAATATGTAATTAATTCTTACATATGACGCTATTAACCTTTGCTGTGTTCAGACATGTTTATAATCGGTATATTATGCCATATTTGTTTTATGTATTACTACGCATGCATAATTGAAATTAAGAGGTTAGGATTAGGGTCATGGTGTTTAACGCCACTTTCAACAATATTACAGCTATATCCTTGCGGTTTTATTAGTGGAGAAAACCACCGACCTGCCGCAAGTTACTAAAAAACTTTATCAGATAATGTTGTATCGAATACACCTCACCATGAGATTGATTCAAACTCACAACATTAGTGGTGATAGGCACTGATTGCAAAGGTAGATGTAAATCCAACTATGTCATACCATCACGAAGGCCCCCAATTGAAATTAAAAGTTTAACACATAAATAACATAGTTAAATATACATATAGCATGTCATATTAGTGAAACATATGATAATTTTTGCGTCACGAGGAACAAATATATTATGTACAAAGTTCAAAATTAAACCTTTCCGCGACATCTCTGCTCAATCAGTTGTCGGCACTTTACTCACATTTTACTCGGCATCATGTCACTAACAATGGATGCTTAGGCCTTTGAAACTACCTTAATACAGCCACTAAATGCATTTATCACATATTTATAAGTAATAACGTCAATATCGCCCATACGTTAACACCGGAAGTGCCACAGCGATATCATCCCATGGGAAGATATCAGGGCAAGACTCTGATAACATTATACCAATCCTCTTTATAAATAGATCAATGTATGTATTTTCCCATATCAGGACTGTTATCATTCCTCAACCGATATCGATCACTCATATCCATATAAGTTTGGTGTCTGTGTGGAGGATTTAATTTTGTTCTTTTTAATTCAATGTTGAAATATGTGATAGATATATTAATGCATGCCTTTTTCCATATCAGGGCTGTTGTCATCCCTCGACTGATGTCGACCCTCGAGCTATAAAGCCCTCTGGCCGATATCGGTGTTTCGGGATGATAACATTCCTGATATGGAAAAGGGCACGCATTAATCTGTAAGTACCATACCAGGAGAGTGATCGGTGATATCGGAGTTTGCCTCGGTTTCTAAGATTTTCCGATTTAATTTTTGGAACTGTTCTGATGGTGTTGTATGTGTTGTTTTTCATTTATATACAGCATAAAAATATTATACAGCTATCTTGTCTTTGCTATCATATTTTATTTGTATTCTGCACGAAACATGACGAAGTACTTAGTGAACCGCACGTTTCCAACATAGTCCTCAATATCATACAAATAAAATATATACATCTTTAAAAACTCTATACATTATTATTCTATATTAATTTACATCATCATAATATGGTTGTCAATTGAAATAGCTTTATACGTAGATAAATATTCCTTTATTACCTGCCTTTACAATATAATATGCACCTGATATCATTAAATTTACCAATGCTGTTAGCTGCATATGACAATACGAAATCTAGGTCTTGTTAACTATTTATAGCCATAGACCTAGACAAGACCTGAGATGAATCAGTTCCTTTCTCTATTAGCTAGCTGAATATATCTGAACTTTGTGCATGTTATTGGCACATGTATCATAATATTAAGTTCTTCTTATTGTTTAGTTTGTAACTAATATTAATATATTAAGAGGCAAAATCGATCCAACTCGATTTCCTGGCTTGGTACAGGCACTTCAATAAAAAGTGGCAGAGTTATTTGGACCCAAACCTCCCCTCTTAATAAAAACATGTGATCATGAATATTGATATACTAAGAGACAAAATCGATACCACTCCACACAAATACATGACCGCTTACTTTTCTGATGGGGTACTGGGCACTTTAATAAGAAGTGACAGGGTTAAACTAGTTCTATGGACCCAAACCCCCCTCTTCTTAGTGAAACACGTGGTCATATAACTGTTTTCCACGTAAGAGTAGAATGTAAACCCTTACATATAATCGATGAATATGATAGAGTGTGACGGGAATTCGTGATCTTTTACACAATACATTCGGACAAACCTAATAATAAAATAGCCAAAAAAAATATATATCACACTCTCAGAACAGCTAAACAAACTAACCACAAATTCACAGAATTGGATAAAAACGATACCCGTAACATATAGCGTATGCATAGCCAGGCACCTACGAAACCATTTGTCGTTTTAACATGTATGCACAAATATAACATTAAATGTAGTTTATTTTTCGCTATGTACGTTGTATTAAATTATCCTTTCAAATTATGTAGTATGTATATGCATCTGCATAGTGATAATTACAGCAAAAGTCTCAAAGTAATACGAGTAGCTTAAATCCATAAAAATACTAATTTATCAAAGCATTACAACCCTTTATTTGATGCAATGGGATTATTTCAAGAGCCCTGGTGTGTTTTATCTATATTTGTAACACGGATAGGTTTCGTTGTTTGAATCGTACATCTCTGTGTTCATTACAACACTGCAACAGCAAACTAACTGTGCCAATCTCCACCATGTCATATATTTTAGACCTTTTTTTTTACCATTAATGCCAGTAATGAAGGCTTGTCGCCACATATTTTCGCATTGTCTTGAAATCTAGAATATTTCATAGTTGTTATTTTGAACAAAAATCATTTGAGTTGATTTACTTTATCATTTTGAATTAACATGCATCTAACTAATTTAGGAACTTTATGCATATTAAATGCAGACATTGATATATCGCCATGTTAGATATGTAAATTAACGACTTAAATATTCGCTTATTATTCTTCTGCAGATAATATGATGTCGAAATTCCTCCATGAGGTCGAAAATTCATATCAACAAAATTAATTGAAACATATACATATTTTATTAAGAGTCATGCGCATACATAGTCATATATTCTAATCATAATTAAACGATTTTTACACCAGAACGTTCTAAATGTTTATTTATTAATGCAATGTCTGAGTATACACAAAATGTATCATATAAGCAAAAAAGCTTCCCAATATTAAATTCATCCGTGATTTAAATATAATGTAGTATGCTTATTACTCTATTAATGGCTACGTTGTATATACAGCATGTGGACAAAAGTGATTCCGTTTCCCCCATCTTCCCTATATATTTCATATAAAACCATTTATTTTCATAACATTCTCATGAAGTCATTCCTTATCTGATTTACATGAAATTTTCAGCATTAAATGCAGAAATAAAT
>MJUT01028988.1:1208-15311 GCA_002080005.1 Gigantidas platifrons | reverse complement strand
TTTTTTAAAGTTCATCATTTACATCTTGCATTACAATTAATATCAATATAAGTACATTCAAAATATAACAGTGTGTTAAATATTAAGAAAACAACAACTTAATTATACAGTCAATCACTGATGGAGATAATTTTTAAGAATTTAATATACATGTATTCTATGTTCAGTTTTATTGTACGATTTGTTATTTTTTTGTTTACTATTCTTAGACTAATTTTAATTAGATAATGCGCTATATAAATAATTAAAAAGTAATAAAAATAATTGAATTGAGACAATATTAAATTTTACTATATGTATATCCAATAAAACAGTTACCACAGTATATGGATTGTAACTTTTCTATTTATAACATTTCATAGCATATCTTATCACAAATAATTTGTTAATTGTATTTTTTCTCCCTTTTTTGTTTGTGTGTTTGTTTGCTTGCGTATTTTTCTGTTGTTTATTTATTCCTTTTTTTTTTTTTTTTTTTTTTTTAGTAATTGTAAATTCCAATTAATATGGTCATTTTATATCGCCAACAAAACAGAAGTCGATGTTTATAGAGTTGTTTGTCCAATAGAGTATTCCTCGACTGGTCCCATACGTCTACCGTCCGGTCATTCACTGTTAGAAAAACAGTACTGATTGTATCATACATTCACTATATTAGATGGTAGGGCATCCGTGATTCACATCACCGATAAGGGCAACATGATGTATTATCATACAATGATTAAAATGTCCGTCTATATTGAAAAAAAATATCAAATCAATAAATTGTAGAGTAGTGTTTTTACTTAAAACAAAAACAACAACAATATGAGCTACGGGTTCAGTAATCCAAAGAAAATCAAATAACATCAATGACTTCGATGAATTGCGAATGTTTGTTATGTTGCCCCAATCAAAATAGAAGAGATAATCGTTCGGTTATTTAGCACCAATGACTTCGATGAGTTCCGAATGTTTGTTATGTTGACCCGATCAAGATAGAGGTAATGATCGTTCGGTTATTGACCTTCTTGTGGTATTATTGTAGCATAGCGGACATGTTGATCGATCTAGAAGGATGAAAGGTTTTCCTGAAGTTGCATCATAACAAGGCGCAGCACATTTCTGTACCCTCTTAATCATTGTATCTTTGAGGTGATTCATTTAGATATGACACTACTTTAACTTGGAAGTTTTGGAGGATTGTTTGTTATTAGTAATACGTAAATTCCGAAAACATAAACTAGCGGTAGAAATATTTAAAACCCAACGTGTTCATATTCGTCAGGAAAATCCAAAGCATGCAAATACAATATTCAGAAATAAAAATATTATTGACATTCTCTTATACAATTAAAAATATCTCCCTAGTATTTGAGTACGTAATATCATAGTTAGGGTTATGGTGTTTAACGCCACTCTCAGACAGTATTTCAGTTTACATCGTGGAGTTCAGTTTTATTGGTAGAGGAATACGGAGTACCCAGCGAAAACCACCGACCTGCTTGCTGCAAGTCACTGACAAATCTTAATATCATGGTATTGAATCTATATACAAATGTATTTAATGTTTAACGGAATATCGGTGTGTGCGTAAGACAATCCGATTTCACATTTAGATATCAATTCCATATTTGCAAACATTTACTTCATCAAGAGATGCCTCGGGTTTCCACTCGAATTACACAGATTTTTCGTTCAAAACAAACATTTAATTTAGAGACCCCAAGGATTTCCTCAGCTTATACACTATTCGACAAATTGCACATATTTTCATTTCTATTCATGCAGTTTGATTTGTCATATATTCCTTACAAACAAGCTATGATGATATGCATTTCCTTAATAACGTCGTTTTGCATGATAATTCCTAAGAAACCTTTCAGGAGACCTCTAACATACACTCAACGAATGGAGGTGACTCGGACAGATTTATTTTTATAACAGCAAGATCAACAAAGAGTGACTACACTTCTGTTCTACGTGTCACTGATAACAGTGGAAATGGGCTATTCTGTGTAGGACCTTCGGTTTTCTTGCTACCAAAGATTTTTTTCATATTTGCCTTTCAAAAATTTTGGATTTGAGGTTATTTCACAATCGTGTCATGCGCATTAAAGTCGATATCTACGTTTTCATCATTTTTGTTTAACACTAATGAACATATTAAGTTGTACACTAAAGTGAATGTAAAATCACAAAGGAGCCAATGAGATAAATTAAGATTTCTGTTATGCTAAGCAAATATTAGTTTTGTAAAGACTATTACTGAGACATTCGTTTTTCGATAGCCGATGGGGGCAAAAAACAATGTAATGTATGTCCACATAAAGACAACCAATGCCCTATTACATTATAGGAACATTTTTTTTAAAGTAGTTTTGACAATTGTTGGGAATATCACCATCTGCAGATCAAAATAAAGAGTGTGGGTTTTTTTTCCAAAGTTTAAATAGTCGTAATCTGAAAACCCATATGTACCTTTTCCATTGATTTCACATCTGTCATTGTTAACAGTGTCTTCTTTTTGCCTCTTTCTGTGATTTTTCTATTAGATTTTGGAGATGTTCCGACAGTGTGGTATTCTTTGATTTTCTGTTTGATTTTGGAGATGTTCCGACAGTGTGGTATTCTTTGATTTTCTGTCTGATTTTGGAGATGTTCCGACAGTGTGGTATTCTTTGATTTTCTGTTTGATTTTGGAGATGTTCCGACAGTGTGGTATTCTTTGATTTTCTGTTTGATTTTGGAGATGTTCCGATAGTGTGGTATTCTTTGATTTTCTATTAGATTTTGGAGATGTTCCGACAGTGTGGTATTCTTTGATTTTCTGTTTGATTTTGGAACTGTTCCGACAGTGTGGTATTCTTTGTTTTTCTATTAGATTTTGGAGATGTTCCGATAGTGTGGTATTCTTTGTTTTTCTATTAGATTTTGGAGATGTTCCGACAGTGTGGTATTCTTTGATTTTCATTTTATATTCAGACTTTTGTTATTTTCTCTCAAACATATAAGCTAGCGAAATCTTTAACATAAATGGCAGAACTTAAACTTTACTTCGTTTCTGAAAATAGGGACTACTATTAATCGGAGGAACATATTTAAGCAAATAAATAATCAATAATTCTGTTCCTCAATAAAAACACGTTTTTTGAATAACCTTCATCAGCTAGTTACTTAAGTTTGGCTTTCAGCGTGATTACTATGCTTCACTGCACAAGTTAAATATAGAAATGTGCAAGAGTTCAGTATAGCGGTAACGTTAATTATTTATTTATCTATCAGTTCAAGGTGCGGTCATAAACAATGTTTCAATAGTATATAGCAACAGACAAAGTATAGGGCAATATGTATGTGTTATATTTCCAATTTTTCATTTTCCGTTTGGTTTTCAAAGCTAAATTAGTGTATGACACTGAATAAGATCAGGTTAATTTAACGGAAAATATTCTAATTTAACGCTTGAACGGAACGTTAAATTTGAGCTGGACTTTGTTGTAATATTCTTTGCATATATTTTCAAATTCGCACTATATCAGTGACTAGAACTGACTGCCACAGTCTATAGTTATTATTCTCTCGGTTGAAACATTCAAGGCTGTTCCCTTTATCAAATGATAATACTAATTTATGAAACATATATATAATTTGAGCTTTTTTTTTCAATGGTGATATGAAACCTCTGACATTGACATAATCTTCAACTTGTGGTCAGTATTTGGTGAAAAAAAACGTAGATATCAAATTTAGCGCACACGACGCGTTTCTAGAATAACCTTCATCAGGTACACTAAAGGCAAACATATTAGAAAGCCAAATAATGTAAAAAAAATATATATTTCGGAGCAAGAAAAACAAAAGGATCTAAATAGAATAGTCATAAGTAGGAGTAGAAGTAGACATTATTTTGAATTATGATCAATATATTTAATTCATTGTTAGTTCAAACAATTTAAAAAAAATATGAATTTTTAATTTGAGTTTTGGTGTTTAACGCCACTTTCAACATTATTTTAGCTATATCATGGCGACCAGTTTTAGTGGTGGAGGAAGCTGGAGTACCCTGAGAGAACCACCGATCCTGGGCAAGCAACTGGTAAACTTTATCACTTGCAACTGCGAGTCGAGTGCACCCTTTAAAAAAATATGTTAAAGCAACAATTAGATAACTTAATTCACCGTAATTGTTGTTTATATGATGAAAACGAGTCCTTCCTGTGAATAGGGATAAATAATTCTAAGTTTGATTCTATCCAGGTCAAACGACATTAGCCATTTTTACCATATTCGCTTTTCTTGCTCCAAAATATTTTTGTCATTGAAGTTTTAATGTTTTCACTTTTAGCATACCCAATGAAGGTTATTTTCTAGAGGCTTGTTGTTCGCACTAAATTAGATTTCTACGTTTTTATTACAATTAATCTCAAGGATTTTTCATCCCGCCAAGCAAACAAAAGCGTCATGGGTAAGGTAAGAAATTAACCACAAAGAAAAAAGATTGACTAAATATGGTGTACAAGCGATAAATGCAATTGCTGCAAAACATATAAATCTGTCAGGCTTTCACGCAACATACGTAAGTTGTTTCCATTAGATCTGCCGCATGTATAAAACTGTTTTAGTTTTTTTGTCTTTTAAAGGTGTTGCTATGCAACTGAAATGATATACTAAGTGTCACTATCAAACCAATATACACAGAGTAACGGAGAAGACCTCGTAAGTTTATAACTGGTGTCTGACCCGTTGTCTGTATAACATTGCTTGACAATGAAATATGTCTAAAGTAAAAATAACAAGTGTCGGTAGTGTTTTATTCCACTATCTTAGCAAATCTTCTTTCAGGGAACTATATAAAATTTGCACAGAGATTTAGGACAAGTCTATGTTTCCATGTTTACAGACATGTGCATTGTCATATGATTAAACAGCTACACCGTTGTCTATTGGGACAACAAAGACAAGACCACGACTTGAAATTGAAAACATATATTTACCAGAACTTTTTCCGGAAAACTTCCAATCTCGTACAGCTGTATCAAGATAGCTATTTAATTGCTTTTTTCATATCCTCGTTAAAATTAAAGGGTAATACCAGATTATAGTTATATTCAGAACGTACGTTAACTAAATGTTTTATTTTGTTTTTCCCTATTATACATACACTGTAGTTAAAGTAATAAAAAATAAACATCCTCCATTAACCTTTCAACAAAGTCACATTCATTAAATTGTTATTGACATTACACGCAATAGACATATTAACTAAGAATTGTTTTTACTTAAAGTTGTAATTTAAGTTTCATCAGTCGTAGAATTTAGAGAAAAAAAACGTAATATAATGTTAACGTCCTGTAGACTTGTCTCTTAATTAAAAACAATCGTAAGATCGAAAATGCAATGTGTTCTGTGACAGAAGAAACTAAACAAGATGATGTCTTAATTAACTCCGCTGATTGATTGCTGTTTAATTTAAATGGAGTAACGTCTTCGTTATATTCAAAACACGACAACTTCTTTGCAAAATAAAAAAACTAAAAAAAACTACCATGAGGTAAATCGGTGTCATCACCATGGTAACTGTTGGCCAAAGTTTTGATTATCAGACGTAAACATGTAGATATCTATATAGGTGCACACGACGTATTTCTGGAATAGCCTTCATTAGGTATAATGTACGCTCATAATCAAAACATTGGAAAGTCCTGTGGAGCAAGTAAATAAAGGCATTACAAAGGGTACATACAAAATGTAGTAAAAAATGGGCTAAGGTAACCCATACCTGAGGGAAATAGGCCTTAGTTTTAAAGATGTAAATACAGAAATAATGTAAAAGTTCGCGTTATAGCACGTGGCCCATTTCCAATCGTAACGAACACTCTTTCTGATAACCTGTTGCAGCAATGTACGTTCTGAGGTCCGGATGGCATTGACTATAGGAATCGTACCACACAAAGCATATGACAGTATATGATGTTGTCATATTAGGAAACAGTTCAAGATGAAAGTAAGCTAAAAATAAAAACTGCAAGATAGTATTTTTAACACAAATAAATATAATGCAATGCTGAATAAAATCGACTAAAAGAAAAGGAAATATTCAACAATTCGTATGAGCAAGACCATCATTACTGTTGCTGAGAGTTAGATAACTATTTATATTTATATTATCAAGGAGTATGGTAAATAATGGTAGACAATGATATTCGAATGCTATTATAAATGTTTGTTTTCTTATTTATTTTGCACGATGTTTCTAATTGCTTTCCACTTAATGTCTCTCCCAAGATGCCTTTAACAAAAGTCTAAAATAGAAAAGCGATCATTGCTTTTTGCAACATAGCTACAATACCTCGATACCTATGTAACAGTAGGTAACAGGGTATCCTAGTTGCTTACTTCTGAAAACATGGGTACATCAATAACATTAGTTCTATTACATACAGTCTAGCATTTATCCTTCCTGCAATTGCATTCCTGAAATTTGTATTGGGAGTTTTTATCCGTTTTTATTGATTGCCGAAACAGAAAAGGCCTGAAAACATCTTAAGCATACGTCGAGTATGGGATCGACTTGTAATTCCACCGGATGTCAAAGCCAATGTAAGAGTTCTATTCAAAAGATAATTCGTCCATTCTTACATGTGGTTGCTTTGCTGTAATACATGTATCAAAGCTTTGTTGTCAAACAAATTACAGCACTTGACTATAAGAAACACGACGGGTATTATATAAGAAACTGAAACTGCTACACCTCCGGAATTGTGTTGTGTCCGTGTTTATCATCTTATTAGTTTTTGTGTGGTGCTTTTGTAATCTTTTTCCTGGTACTGTGTCTTGTGTCAAATGTAGCGTATGTCTGTCTCTGTATTGTCCATTCTTTTTGATTGCCCATTCGGTTTTGGCTAGTGTTTATAAAAACGTAGATATCAAATTTAGTGCGCACGACGTGTTTCTGGAATAACCTTCATCAGGTACGCTCAAAGTCAAAAGATTGGAAAACCAAAAATATTGCATCGACCATGTTTAATAAATTTGTGCAAATACAGGAGAATGCCGTCTGTAAAGTACATAACAGCAGCATGAATACACTTATCACTTCAATTTTTTATTGTATAATCTTGCAATGTCATATGATTTTCAGGTATGTCGGATGTACTTTTATATAAATAACAGATATCACAATAGACATTAATGTTACGATTTAAATGTCTGCTTATTCATTAGAGATTACGGGTACTGATTCTATGACATAATCATCAGCTGGTTTACATCTAATCATTTTTATTATCAAAAGTCTTTTGCGGAATCTTCCACTTTCAGATTTATGGTTCTTAACGCCTTTTTTAATAATATTTCAGTATATCGTGGAGGCGGAATCTTTGAAAATTTCAAAGAATTGATATATACTTGCAATGATTAATTGATTACTTAGAGAGCCCCATACGACGTCTGATATGTCCTGAATAGGTATTCAAGTAGAACAATGTAGGGCAATGTATTCATATCACATCTAGTATTGATTTTGAGTCTTGTACATTTCAATAATGCAATGATTCATCTATTGCCCTCAATCAAAAGGTACAGATAGGTGATAGTTAATAAACGGGACATCACATTCTTCTTATTATCTAATTATATTGTAAAAGTGCTCACGTACATCGTGAACCGGTCATCATTAATATTATATTGTCATAATCCCAAGATGTAATACAAAATGTCGATATTTTGCATGGATCGAACTCTTGATCAGGTATATTAGGTCATTTGGTAAATAAAAAAGATGACTGAGAAGTCGACATATCTTGTATTAAGAAGAGTTTGAAGATATCAAAGGGATAATCAGAATGCGTAAATCGGAGAAGAACAGACAACACAATGGCCAAAGGAAAAAGTACAAAAGGACAAACAACGATCTACAGAACACTACACAGAAAACTACAGATGAAGTAACACGAACCCCACTAAAAACCGGGGGTAAACTCAGGTGCTCCGGAAGGGTTAGCAGACCTTGCTCCAAATGAAAAAGTACAAAAGGACAAACACATGAACGTAAGACTTCATTAGTAGGTGTTATTATCAAAAATACAATGCTAGAAATAAAATGAAAAACATAAAACGCAACACCTCCAAAATCCAATAGATAGGAAAATTCTGGGAAAAGATAAAATCGATACCATTACCATACAAATACACGATCGCTCACTTTCCTGACTTGGTACAGGCATTTCAATAAAAAAAAATGGCGGGATTATACTTAATGCCAGTGATTTGAGGTTAAATTGCACATGGGAGGTAAGTAGTCAGTGCATGCCATAAACCCATTGTTATAACAATTGATTTCATGATATTTGTGCTTTTTAGCTTCATATAAATGAACTTTGTGTGCCCTTAAATGTGTTTGAACACTGCAAAACACTTTGTATTGAGTTCATTGCGAACCTGTTTCTCATATAGACTTGGATAATGTGTATTTGAAGTTTTTCATACTGTTTATCCAAATATATAAACAACAATTGACCAAATAATCATAATCTTCAAATCGATTCTTGTAAAAGTAAAAAAAAAATTTTTTTTTCGAGCAATTGAAATTAGATTTGATTTCTACCTCATATATATTTAAGTTTTTAATTTGTTTATTTTTCTTTTATAATAATTATAGGGAAATTAAATTTCTATTTTCCAAAAGTAGCGTTGTGGCCCTATGCTAGAAAATCTGTTTATTATAAGGCTTTACATTTTTGTCATTTGTATTCTAACCTCTACACTAAGATGATGTTTACACTTTATTTTCCATAGATTTGCTATATGTATGTTTTTAACAATAAAAAGTCTTTGAAATCGGGGAAAATGTAGAAATTCTGGAATTGTACTCATAAATATTTCACTAGGTTTAAGTTTAAACAAATTGGAACGCCAAACATTTTTCTCTTTTGTAACACGAAAACATTAAATCAGAGTTTAATACGTATACAGGAAATCTCTTACATTAATTTTTTTAATACTGTGATATGACGTTATTCTTGTATATAACATAATCTTTAACATCATGACTTGGCTAATCTACAACCCTAACTTTTCTTCACACCAAATCTGATTAATTAAAACGTAGAAATCAAATGTAGTCCTCACAATACGTTTCTGGAATCACCTTAATTATGATAATAAATTTCCAAGCAATTTATTAAATCTAAACAATTGAACGTGTTAGGTATATGTAATTGACAATCTATTTTTACCATACAGCGTCATCTGCAGATCTAATAAAGTACAAAAAGACAACTTTAGTACAGATAGGTAGAAAAAATCTCCAGGCCTTTTTTTTTTTGGTCTTTAAAAAGTGTCAACTCTGGAAAGAGAAATACTATTTTTGTAATTGTTCTTGTCGACCTCACCAGACTATATTAAAAACGTAGATATCTAATTTAGTGCACGAAATGCGTTTCTGGAATAACCTTAATTGGGTATGTTCATAGTCAAAAGATTACAAAGCCAAATTGTTTAAAAGGGTTTGACATAATATTTTATATACGGTTGCTACCATGACTTAGTTAACAGGTATGGGGTATCTGTGTCAAAAATGACCACCGATATGTTATGTTTGTCACTATCCAGTACATTCCTCATTCATGATTTATCACCTGGTTTGTAACAAAAATAACACGAGGGGTACAACATGTGGAGCAGGAACTGCTTACACTTCCGGAGCACAAGAGTTCACCCTCGGTTTTCAGTGCGGTTTGTGTTGCTGGATCTTCAGTTTTCTGTGTATTGTTTTGTAGATCGTTGTTTGTCCTCTACGTCATTGTATTGTCTGTTTTGTAGATCGTTGTTTGTCCTCTACGTCATTGTATTGTCTGTTTTGTAGATCGTTGTTTGTCCTCTACGTCATTGTATTGTCTGTTTTGTAGATCGTTGTTTGTCCTCTACGTCATTGTATTGTCTGTTTTGTAGATCGTTGTTTGTCCTCTACGTCATTGTATTGTCTGTCCTTCTCCGATTTACGGCTTTTGATATCTTCAAACTATTCCTATAATTTTTTAATCTATGTGGTTAAATAATTCTAGACTTGATGATTTCGTTGATAGCATCTATCCAATTAAGCTTGAAATAAAGGATACCACAGATACAGATAGGTCTGCTTCATATCTTGACCTACACCTCGAAATTGACAGTTTTGGGCGGTTAAGAACGAAACTTTACGACCAAAGAGATGATTTCAATTTTCTCATTGTGAAGTTTCCATTTTTGTAGCAACATTACAGCAGCACCTGCATATGGAGTATATATCTCTCCGTTGATACGATATTCCCGAGCTTGAAGATTTCCTTGATATGGGTTGCTGCTAACTAGGTAGCTACTGAAATAAAGGTCCCTTTTGGTTAAATTGAAGTCATCACTTCGAAAGTTTTACGGTCCCCACCATGAATTGGTTGACCGTTATTGAATATCTGTGTCACAAATGACCACGGATATGTTTCACTTGTCGTGAATACTTCCCGGTCCTTTCCTCTTTCATGACATATTACCGGGTTTGTAACTAGATTAACACGACGGGTGTCATTAGTGGAGCAGGAACTGCTTATCTTTCCGGAGCACATGAATTTACTTCCGGTTTTTAGTGGGGTCATGTTACTCGATCTTTAGTTTTATATGTGTGTTTTGTTGATCATTGTTTGTTTTTTTGTACTTTTTCTTTTGGCCATTGTGTTGTCTGTTCTTCTTCGATATACGAATTCTGATAACCCCTTTGGTATCTTCAAACTCTCCTTACATATTAAACAATTTTAGTATCGATAGCAAGATAAAATATGGTCACTGAGAAATTGTTATGTATAAAACATATTTTTACTGTTTGTTGATATATGACTGTCCCATTTCCCCGGAGATGTAAATTTCATGAGAGAGTTTGTTAGGAATCAATTATAGGGCAAACAATCAGTTCAACAAATGGATTTATATAAGCTCTTGTATAGCTATTTGTTTTCTATAATAATTGACCATTATTATGTTTTATTTTCATTACAATAATGATGCTACTTTACTTATATAATATAGGTAACTGTGATGAAAGCTGCGAGCATAATTATTAATTATTACACGAACTAAAACATCTACATTTATATTAGTATAATAGCAAATGTTTCACATTTATTATATGCGTGACTATGAACCATAGTGTGTAATGTGCTTGGAGAGGGTTACGCTACCCGCACGCTTAAGACCTGTTTTGTAGAGTTTGACAAATAGCGGGTGAATTGTAGCCGCTGGGTATTCGCCCATACCCACCTTTCCACGTCCTTATGGTGACAGTAAAAAGTCGGGGTCGTGATGGTATGGTAGCATTTACAACTTTATGTGTAATCAGTGTCACGTCTATCACCACTAAAGGTATGAAGTTGAATCCCGCTCATGGCGAAGTGCACTCGATGCAAAATTTTGCAATAAAAATTGTCAGTGACTTGCGGCTGATCTATGGTTTCCTCCAGCAATAAAACTGACCGCCATGATATCAATGAAATATTGTTGACAGTGGCTTCAAGCACCTTAACGCTATCCATCAATTACTTCCCACAGTTGTTTGTGCAGTTTCAGGTATTGTTTACATTGTTCTCGTTCTCAATATGGCTGACATATTTGCCACGTTAAGCAACCACAAATCAATATTATATTATGCTCACATTTCAGACTACTTTTTTTGAAGACATTGTCTTTCAGCAATAATATTAATTAATATGACTGTTTTTGACTTATAAATCTATTCATTTATATGTTTAAATTAAAGGTCTACAACCAATATATTCTACGTCTTTCACCTCCAAGTCAGCTACCTATGAGCATTCATTGACCCTGATGATGTCCATGATTGTTGTTGTCATTTCCAGTGCCAGTACGTGGTCTTTATATAACTGTCTCCGTATCTACAGATCTTGTATTGTCTGTTCCTTTTCTTCCGCGTCAGATCTTGTTTCAGTAGCAGAAGCTTTGATCTTATTTCTTTGGTTGTTCTTACTCTCGGGGTGAGATGAATTCGGTAGCACATGTGATCACGTTTATCTGTGAAGGTCCTTAGTGTTTTCCGGTTTTCACCACCAAGATCTTTAATTTTAACGGTATTGATTGATTGTTGATTTAGCTTAGGTTAGTTGTTTGCAACGTAGCTTTCTTTTTCATAGAACAAAATACATGTATAAACAGGAGCACTCGAATGGGTAGCGTTATGCTCATATAACAAAATACATGTTTAAACAGGTGCACTCGAACGGGCCTTTGAATTGATGTTTAATATCTACTAGTAGACGGCAATATTCATAATAGATAAAATGGCGCAATTTAGTATATCAACGACTGACTACTCCCAACCACTCGCTACTCGTTAGAAGCTGGGGTGTATTTATGGTGCAAGCAATGTATGATTCGCAAAACACGAGGCAATCAATTCATTTTTGACAGCATTTCCAGCGGATGTTCTTTTCCAAATACCTACACAATACATCGGAGACACCTGGAAATATTGTTGTAATAAAATAAAAAATTTACAAAATTTAATATAAAAATAACAAAAACAAAGACAAAATCGTTATCCCTTACTCCCATATACATGACCGCTTACTTTACTGGATTGATACGGGACGTCAAGAAAATGTGGAGGAGATAAGCTAGTTCATGAGCCCAAACCTCCCTTAGTTAAATAATGCAGTCATACAAGTATTTTCAGTATGGACATGGTGTGATAAAGCCATCGTGAGCATTATATATTTCTAGTATATGCTTCCTAGGTCATCAGTAGATTGCTAGACAAGCTCTTTTTAACACACAAATTAGATAGTAATTAAATTATTCAGTAATCCAATTATTATATCTTTAATTATGTCCTAATTCAGATATTACTGGTATCGATTGGTTGAGAGCTGTCTAAGTTCAGATGGGAAGCATTTCAGCTATATTTATGACGGGAAGAACTCATTTTTAACAGAAAAAAGTTGGTTTGGAAAATACTAGAAGTTAGAGTGAATATCGAAAAGATCAGCCTCTCGAGCATCACTAGCAATTTGTTGCTCATTGAGTGCCGTGAGGGTAGCATTCGCCATAAATACAAGTAATCATTGTCGCCCCGTTCTATATGCAAGGTGTCTATCCTCGGGAAGATTCTGGTTGGAAAATATAAGAAGTAAATATAAATAAAAAAAATAACTGAGGCCATCTGTAGTCCCTTTAAAATGGGTCTTCTTTTGACCAAATTATGACTGAGTCCTACAACCTTTTTGAAATTTGATATTTTCAGAGGAAAAGAGCTGAAATTACTTTAACAACTGAAAGAAAAAAAATCTTCCATGATATATGATTCGTAATGCACTATCAGCGAATGCCTCTCAGAATAGGAAGGAGCTGCTAATATGACAATCATTTGTTCATTATGTATAACAAAGTGAAAAAAAAATACAACATTGTCGGCAAAATATATTAGTAAGAAGAGTGTAAATGATCATGTGGGACTATCAAACACATTACACTTTATCAAATCTGCTGACATTGCTGTTTTTGAAAAATAAGAATATCTCCTTTTCTATACTCCGTATAACTAATATGATACAATAATGACAAAGCCCCCCGTTAGAAATAAATAGCACCAAGCTATGTCTATAAAAATTATTTATAATACCTATACCAGCTTTTAGCACAATTGTAAAACTGCTGAACCAGCATTTCTAATTCTACATAAGTTAATAGAAGAATCGATTGGTCTTCTTTTGACCAAATTATTACTGAGTCCTACTACCTTTTGAAATTTGATATTTTCAGAGGAAAAGAGCTGAAATTACTTTAACAACTGAAAGAAAAAAAATCTTCCATGATATATGATTCGTAATGCACTATCAGCGAATGCCTCTCAGAATAGGAAGGAGCTGCTAATATGACAATCATTTGTTCATTATGTATAATAAAGTGAAAAAAAAATACAACATTGTCGGCAAAATATATTAGTAAGAAGAGTGTAAATGATCATGTGGGACTATCAAACACATTACACTTTATCAAATCTGCTGACATTGCTGTTTTTGAAAAATAAGAATATCTCCTTTTCTATACTCCGTGCAACTAATATGATACAATAACGTCAAAGCC
>MJUT01028976.1:28138-49787 GCA_002080005.1 Gigantidas platifrons | reverse complement strand
TCGCAATAATTTCTGAATTTACAGTATTCAGTGTTTAGCTGTACTATGAAGTACACATGGATAGTTTACGAGTTCTAAGACAGCATGTTTATCTGGTTGTAAAGTACCTCGTCACAGAAGTATCAGAAAGCAGTTGAATAAATCACCACATCATTATACTTACTAGTCTTATAGGTCTTGTGTATTTAAGATTGTATGTTTAATAGAAGCAGGCAAGTATACATTTTTCTTGGTGGATTCTACTTTGTTGTTATCTGTCCCATATAAGATAAAGCTTGGGTAATTATCTTCATTTTAGCTCACTGATCAAAAATTTGCCTCCTATTTTATTCCTTGAAATGTATCTTTAATACGGTTTTAACATCCCCATCCGTATCAGGACCCAATTTGTACTGTTAATAGTGATCAGGTAACAAGTGACTTTCATAAAAAAAAACATTTGCTAACGGTGGCGTTATGCTTTAAAACGTTCATCCTTTGTTTTTCTCTGTTTATAATATCTGTACTATAACTGATTCCTATAGCGTAACGTAGTGATCAATTATGCATATCACGAAATAACATAAATAAAATTTCCATAGGAACATTTCACTGTTTTAGTTATTTAACCTAGAAATATGGTGTTCATTGAAATCTATAATTTCTTCCATTTTTCTTATTTATTAGACGTCAATGGCAATATTGAATTTCACACCAAACAGAAGTATAATGGATGGAGGAAGGAAGATACGTATAACTGGAGAGAGCGCATTGTTTGGCTTAAGTGGTCACATATATGATGTTGACTTCTGTGCTGACAATACTGCCATATGTATCCATTGCAGGTATTTTATCTTCCAGCAGTAGTTTTATTTATTTAGTGATGAATAAATATTTGCATTGACCCTATATGGTCGCAAAATATCTATGCTATAAAATGCATGTTTTATTTGACAAAAGAAATTTTTCTTTGAAACACATATTCCAGTACACGCAATTATAATAAAAACAACATGAACTTTCTTTATATATTGTCTGTTGTTGAATTGTTTAATTGTAAAGCGTAGATATAGGATTTTAATGACAGTCTAAGATGTATGTTTATTCACCCATGTATCCTTATTACATGACAGTAATATGTCTGTAAATAATTGATCCATCTATCTATGGTATATTAGAGTAATCTGTATGTCAATAATTCATCCATCTATCTATGGTATATTACAGTAATTTGTCTGTCAATAATTCATCCACCTATCTATCTATCTATGGTATATTACAGTAATCTGTCTGTCAATAATTCATCCATCTATCTATGGTATATTACAGTAATCTGTCTGTCAATAATTCATCCCTCTATATATGGTATATTACAGTAATCTGGCTGTCAATAATTGATCCATCTATGGTATATTAGAGTAGTCTGTATGTCAATAATTCATCCATCAATCTATGGTATATTACAGTAATCTGTCTGTCAATAATTCATCCATATCTCTATGGTATATTACAGTAATATGTAAGTCAATAATTCATCCATATCTCTATGGTATATTACAGTAATATGTAAGTCAATAATTCATCCATCAATCTATGGTATATTACAGTAATCTGTCTGGCAATAATTAATCCATCTATCTATGGTATATTACAGTACTGTCTCTGTCAATAATTTATCAATCTATATATTGTATATTACAGTAATCTGTCTGTCTGTCCATCCTTTCATTTATCTATTGTGCATTGCAGTTATATGTCTCTCTAGTTATTCATTCAGCTGTTTATGGTATATTATAATAGTATGTATGTCCATCCAAACCATATAAGAATATAATTTAGTTTTGGTCTATCTCAATAACGTTTAAATTCTTAATGCGAACATTTCTGTTTTAAAGAAGAATAGCATACATTACATTAGAATGTTGCATATTTACATTTAGAGATGCCAAGCCTGCGGGGATGAAAACCATTGCATGTAGAATGGAGAAAGCTAATGGAATTTTAACACTGACCACACTGATAGTTACTGTTGATAATAATACACCATTGAATTATACTGGAATGTTTAATGTTGTTAACAATCCAACCATTCATCCACTGTCTCCAAACACTGCCACAGTATTTAGAAGGTAAATTTCTTAAGATTTACGTATCTTGTCTTAGATAAGTTTTATTGAGATGCCCGAATGAATAAGGTATTGTTCACTAACAAAGGAAATAAAATACCACTCGCAAACGAGTCGGGATTCACCTCGTAAATGAGGTGATGTGTACACACTAATGTGCTGTGGAACGCCTACTAAGTAAGTTGTGATATACCTACTTAATGAGTTGTGGTATACCTTCTAAATTAATAGATGTGCACCTCCTAAATTAGCTTGGTATACCTCCTTAATGATTTGTGATACACCTCCAATTTTGTTTAAAGTACACCTAAATTAGTTGAGGTATATACCTCTTACTTAAGTTGATATACATCCATCAAATAAGCTGCGGTACATGTTGGTGTATACCGCCTAAATGAGTTGCTGTGATGTGCACATACTAAATGAGTTATGGTATAACACTCTTAATCATTTGCTGTATACCTTCTAAATGACATACGACACACCTGTTAAAGGAGTTGTACACATCATATATGATATGTGGTACACCTCCTTAATGAATTTTGGTAAATTCCTAAATAAATAATGGTAAACTGTATTCATGAGTTGTGGTACACCTCCATAATGAGTTACTGAACACATCCAAAATTATCTGTGGTACACATATCCACAAACGAACAATCAAATCTGTCTTGTGTTTAGGCCAGACATGTTTTGCCTTATTTTCTGAATTATAAGAACATGTATTCTGTACAGGTAGTTGCTTCATTGAATGAGCAAATGAAAATGGAATAATTTGCACAAAAATAGGAAATGTACTTGTCAAATTGTTTTCGCTAGCTAAACTGAAGAATGCTGATTGTTTTTTGTTCTTCTTTTTGAAATTGATCGTAATTATATTTCAAAAGAAGTACCTCTTTAATGAGTTGAAACAAACTACTAATTCAATTAAATGTAAGCCGAAATACACCATCAGCACATTTTATTCAAAGGAAGAAGATATAAAAACTGATAAAACCTCAAAATAAGTTATATTACAACAACTACATAATGTTTATATAGACTAGGATATGATAGAAAACTAATAAGCCTGTTATATATTTTAGTGGAGGCATTAAGCTAACAATTAACGGAATAGGTTTTCTGGATGTCGGGGAAGTCCATGTCAATAATATGGTAAGTTATAAATCACACTAGAAGAATATAGTGTAAAGATTTAAGATTTAAGATTTAAGTGTAGCATGATGTTGTACGTCTTCATTTATATATCACAGTTTATGTATTCTTATAATATCGTCAAATGTTTTGTGCATCTAATATAATGTTTAGTCCTATCTATATGCCATAGGCTCTCTTGGGCCAATTTATATCATACGAGAATGTTCCTTAACTAACATATTCTACTTTCCTAGCTACTTGTAGTAGTCCGTTAACTGTAAACATTCATTGACCCTGCTATTGTACTGGCCATGTGTATATTGTAATTGATTTTTGTGATAGTACAGTGGAACCTGAGCAATCCGACACCTGAGTTTTCCGACATCCTGTGACATCCGACAATAATTTATGGTCCCAAAGTAGTCCTGTTAACATAAATAAAACCTGAGTATTCCGACATCCTGTACAATCCGACACATTTCCCTGGTCCCTTGGTGTGTCGGATTAGACAGGTTCCACTGTATGTACTTTTTTTTGGAAGCAAATATGTGCAGGTTTTTTTTTATATACAATGCCGTTAGAGATCCCGTTATCAAGATGGGAGGTTTGCATAACATTGTGACTGTCCCAAGCCAGAACCTTGACTTGCATTATCATCATATGCCGTGATCTTTTAATTATGTACCATTTGAGGTGAGATATGATTTTTAGTTTTGTTGATATTGGTGGAATTGTTGACTATCACTGCTTTTGCTTTTCCTTTATAAAATAGATATGAAGAAATTGACAGATAGTTAGACCTTTTCCATCATAATTATAAACTACAAATGCTGATTGATTTCATTTACAGGATAATCCGTGTATCATTTACTCAGATACCATTGTTGTATGTGAAACACCGCCATATGTATCGTTTGATTTTGCAAGACGTAAGCGATCAATAGGACAAAGCATCAACATAAATTACGACGATTATCAAACCCTTTCTACTATTTATTACATCGATAATCCATTTTTTGATAAGCTGCCACTGATTGAGTATGACAAAGAATCAACTATACTTATCAAGGTAACATATTGAATTATATTCTTTATTAAATAAAAATCATTTGAATTCCAGCAAAAAGATTATTGCAAAGAATAAATCCTATTAAAAATTAATGACATCATAAATAAAGGATATGCCTGTGACAACATTTCTGTGTCGCTGAAGTCTTACCTGGTCAACAGAGGAAGTATGGTGGCATTTTCCTGTATTATGATAGCATTCTGATTTTAATATCTTAATTTTTTGTCAGGAAGGACTATTTTTGTCATGTTCACTTATTTTATAATGCTTTCTTTTGTGGAGGGTAATATCAAAATGTTTGGAGAGCCCGAGGATCAGGACATGGACTAACATGAGTAGATATGCTCTGAGCTGGCAACAACATTCCAAGCCATTGTATGCAGAAAATACCTAAATCCTGATATTGACTTCTAAATAAATAATTATTGAGTGTATTCTATTAAACACATCGAAATAGAATGGACATCCTGCTACTGTATTTTTTTCATTTATTAATGTGTTTAGCCAGGTAAAAAGCCACATATATATTGTTCAAAATTACACTTTCATAAAATATATTGGAATGCACTGGCAATGTGCTTTAGTTAACACATGACCACTTTCTTCGACAGACGAACTGGCAGATTATGTCCTCATAATAGTATTCCATTATCATATGAGACAGCTATGGATGACACACAAAGTTGGAAAGTTCACTAAAAGATCAATCCGCCTTTGTCTAGTTGAGCTGATAAAAGTATCCAAAGATAGTTATGTTTATCAGGGATTTTGTGCATGACGGGAATCATTTTGATGATTAAATGATGTTTTTTTTTATAATTTCTACCTTGGATTTGTGTAAATCATTTATTGATTTTGTTTTATTTGATTCCAATTTTATATATTTTATGTGTAAAGGAAAAACCACAAACTTAGATTTCAACTAAGAATAATAGTCATATAAGAATGTTATGCTTAATCTTCAGAGTGATAAGATATAAAATGTATATATTACGGATTTAGTTTGTAACACAAATTTTCATTGGTTGTTCAACCATGAATGTCAGCATATATTCGGAAGACATAAGGGGTATACATTTCAACCTTCCAAAAACAATAGAATAACAATATGACCGACAAAAATATTCATGCTTCACTGAATCAATAGCATAATATTGAATAATAAATGTATATTTACCCAATTAATTGCTGTTTTTACACTCAAAACGGCTGCATGAACATGAACAAAACTATTACTACAGTTAATTCCGTCTCAAAACACCAGATCGATTCAGCAAACTCCTAATCCTCTGGCCTATGGTCCACGGCTGTACCATAACAAACTTGAACATCATGTGCAATAAAAGCTAAGGCGTGTTAAACGTTGCGCCTTGAACACTTTCGAAGTAACGGAACAACACCAACTTTTTGTTAGACGTTAACATTTTAAAATTATTGCAAACCCGTTTGCTTCATGAGACACATGGAATATAACGTGACGCATATTTTGACGTCATCGTAGAAAGAACGTCATAGGTACGGAAAGGGACATTTAGAACAAAAATGAAAATAAAAGACGCAAAATATGTAGTATTTTTAATATTTTTACATATGAATTAGAACTATGTAAGTGGTAAAATAAAACAAAAAGGAAAATAAAAACAAACAAACAAACAAACAAAACATGAAAAAATAAAACAGTTAAACAAATCCATGCTATGGATGGATGACTCTTTTATATACGATAGTTGGGTTCTGTATTTAAAAAAAATGGTTAAATCCGTAATATATCGGTTATTCAGCTATCAGACAGGGTATATACTGTGACATTCCCGGCATAGGATATATATTCCCTTTGGCTGCGCCTCATGGAATATATATCATAAGCCGGGAATGTCACATTATATACACTGTCTGATAGCTGAATAACATATAATATTAGTATTATAGAAATGAGACCGACCGTAAATTCTTGTCAAATCTTTAATTATGTACCTTTTCAGGGCAGAAACTTACTAGCGGGAGCAAAAAAGGAAGATTATTTTGTACAAATAGGTTTGGATGGGAGGTGTATCGTGGAAAAAATCAGCAATGAGAATATCACATGCTTACCACCCAAAGAAATACCTCGTACGAATCATAGCGATGAGAATACAGTATTCATAATGGTATGTATTGCATACTATTAAACTGGAGATGAAATGTCTGTCTTTATTGTGAGTTACGATGCTACAATGTCACTGGTCCAACTGTAATGCTATTCGTACATGCATATGTATAAATAAACCACATTGCTATCAACAGATTGTAAAGTCCTCAAATCTATCATTTGTACAAAAACCATAAACATATTTATCCGTAAACTAATGTTACTTTCTCTAAATTCTATGATGGAACTGTGGATGTATTTTAGTTAACTTATCTTTACATCTCCATAGTGTCAAACAAAGGTCAGAATCCACATCACAGAAACTTAGTTTTAGTTCTTAATTGCATACACTTGTGTTTATTAGCTTGTAGTAGATAGAAACATAGTACCCAAGTCGGTGAAGTTACGAAATAAAAACAATTATGATACAAGACCTAATTTAACAAAAACAAATTATGCCTTGGAAGGGATAGTGTGTTATGTTCGTTATATATATATTAACCATTGTATTATCATGACATAGATAACATTTGTGGGCAACAAATAACTCAAATAAGCACATATTGAAAGGTACCCAAATCCTTATAATAAATGCTACTATGACAAAGCCAACATCTTTGTTATACGGAATACATATATACACATGTAGTGTTTTAATATATAAAGATCATGCGTATGAGGATTAGAAACTGAGACAAAGGTGAAGACTACCAATCTTTATCTCAATGTTTTGTGTCGAATATACATAAGTTTTATATTTAGAAGAACGGCATTAATGTTGTGCTCTTCTCGTCCACTAAATGTTGTAGGGAGTTCAGAATTCCTCCAGGATTTCCCTGACTACCCATTTATTTCTTAGGTTAAGGTTGGCCGTATTCGTGAAATCATTGGCAATTTAAAGTACGTATCAGAGATCCCTGTTATGATCATTGTGATAGCCATCTTGGCTACAGCCTTCGTTGCTGCTGTTGTAATTGGTGTAGTTACAGTGCTTATTATAAGACAGAGGAAGATTAAGGCAGAGGAAAACTTCGAAATGGAACTGATAAGTAGAGAAGAAAATATCAGAGACGCCAGTAGAGAAGGTACACTGACATAATTGTTATCGGAAAGAATCTTTATGTGAAAGTGAATATTCCAAATCACATTTTTTAAAGTAAATATTTCTGGTAGTATAATATAGATTTACTGTCTATAAATAAGTCTGTGTTAGCTGGCATATCAACCAATAACTATATACATTTAATTTGTATGTAATCCAGAATATTTGGATGACATGATTTTCGTATGAATTAAATGCCATTTGGTGATCTTTCTCGTAATAGTTTTGTATCGAACAGCTGTAAGACAGACCAATATAGTATAACTATTAAAATGCTATTTGTAACATCTTAAAGCATTGTTCCAATTTTGCAGTATTGATGTATTTTTTAATATTACTATTTTTCTAATAAGTCACCAAAACATAACATTATATATATGTCGCACCAGTCATCTTTTATAGCACAATAATTATACCCATGATTAATCATGATTATTGGTGTATCATCAAATTATATAAAATATATTTATTAGTATTTATATGCATTAATACACGAGTTATTCGTGGATTAATATGTACATAACTGTACTCTTTTTTAAGTCTTTCCAATGATGTTCAATGTTTATATATACAATAATTTCCGAGTTTACCGATGTCCAGATAACTATTATATATTTACTAGTCAACAAAAGAAACGATACAAAGGTTTTTTTTCAAGTATATTTGTATGTTAAAACCAAAACAATTGTTTATTATCATTTACGTCAATGTTTGCGTAAAAAGCGTTTATCCTCACAAAATAAACAATAAAATCCTGTTCCATTACGGAAAAATTCCGGAAAGTCAATTTTCAGTCGCATGGTCGAGTTTGCGATAATCGAATTAGGCATTTAAATCACATGCGGTCATTAATTGTACTGTCAACAAAAGTAAACAATTTGTCATTCTGAAAATTTGAATTTTCAGAAGAATGTCGGTGCCAGGGCTCCATCAAAATGACCGTGAACGAGCGGTGGGTATAGTTCAGGCTGGAATGACTCGCCAGGTCGTTCCAGACCACTTTAATTTCTCTAGAATAAGCATTTCAAGGCTAATTATTCATCTTGGACAAAAAGGTAGGACGAATGACAGAACCTGTAACGACAGGACGAGTGTGACGTCACAACGTCAAGACAGACAATTACGCCTTATTCACCTCTGGAGCGTATGATAACGACTGAGGACACTGCCCGTAGAACACATGGTCTAGCAAACATCTGAATTTCGAGTCAGACTGTTCGCAGAAGACTACGTGAATCTGGACTCCGAGCTATGCGTTCAGTGATAGGACCAATCCTTAATCAACGCCATAAGACCGAGAGAATAGCTTAGGCTCGTGCACGCCGTCGTTGGAGGCTACACATAATTTTTAGTGATGAATGCCGATGTTCACTTTTTCTTAGCGATTGACGTTATCGTATGTACCCCAGGCGTGGGGAACGTTTTACGGATCAGTGTGTGTACGAGTCTTATCGTTTTGGAGGCGGGAGTGTTATGGTCTGGGCTTGAATTTGTCATGATGGTCGCACTCAAAATTGTTCAAGGACCATTGAAGGCCGTAAAATACAGAAACGATATTCTTGATCCTATCGTTCTGCGCTTTCTACTACAACGAAACTTTGATCACGTCTTTAAACATGAGAATGCAAGATGTCACGTGTCTCGTGTTTGTCAAGACTTTTTGAACCAGAATCACATCCGTGTTCTTCCTTGGTCAACATTACCACCAGAATATGGCACCAATTGAACATTATGGGATGAACTCGGTGGACGTGGTCTACACAGTCAAAATCCACCGGAAACGCAATATGAGCTGCATGACGCACTTGTGCACGAGTGGAACAACATCCCACAAGCCTTTATTCAGCCATTGATTGATTCTATGCGTCGGAGATGTGAATGTGTCGTTGCTGCAAGAGGTGGTCACATACGTTACTTAACTCCACAAACCTCCAAACTGCAGGACTGTCTGTCTGTCCATAATTTGTTCTGATAATGATGTTGATATATTTTGTTTGTATTCCCTTATTTGCTATGCCCATATGAATCTAAATTGTACGATTTTTGTAAAATATTTTCTCTTTGTAAAAGATATTGAGCATCAACCCCTTGTATCGTTTCTTTTGTTGACTAATCTATATCGGTGGACTAGGCATCTTAATTGTGCCATTAAATAATTGTGATTGTTGCTGTATCATCACATTATACATGCATATTAAATGTTTTTTATTCATAAATAGAAGATATATTCGTACAGTAATACATACATTTACAGTAGTATTAGACATATTCAGCATATTTTAACATCGGCTTATTTCTTCCCTAAGATGTTGCAGTTTACAATTTTTTTTCAGAGTTTGTAGATGCTCAGATGACTATTCGTGACATTAAAACATACTTAGTGACGTCCAATGTTCCCTACTTTGACTACCAGTCGTATGCCTTTCATCAATTGTTTCCAAACCAGGAGATGGATACACACCGACTTCTACACGAGCCTATGGTATGTCCGTTGAAAATAAAATGTGAAATCAGAAAAGGTCGATACAATAATCAACTACAATCATACAGACTACTCTTCTCTCAAATCTCAAACCTCTTAAAATACAGAAATGATGACAGAAGCCGATAGGAACCTTATGCTTGCGGAGTATTCTTAAAGTAATTAATTATATAACATCACTTAAAATAACCACCTTCGACAGAGTTATCTCCCTTTTCGTGAAACAAATTATATAATGATATACCAAGTTATATTTAACCTGATAAATAAGTATAGTACAGAGGATTACAACCAACGACCGATTTTTTCCATTAAGACTTGCCTAACCCTGTAAAGTATGTATTTTTAAATTTTAGTAACAGTTTTAAGAACAACTAAAATTACAACTTATTTTAATGCTAACAATTAGAATTGTTTTCAGTAGCAGATTGTAAGAAATATATATTCTCATAAACTATATTTAGACATATTAATTTAGTGATGATCTATCTTGACCGTGCAAGTATGATTGTAAAACAACAACACAGTTGACGTTTGACTCACATGTAGAAAACACTTGCATTACTGCATTATTTCACTAAAATGGGACGTCGGTGCCCATAGAACTAAACTAGTTTAAGTCCGCTACTTTTTATTGATATGTCTGTTCGAAGACGGAAGTAATGTCATGTGTATGTGAGTTTACAGGTGCCCCTTTCTTTGATACTTCCATTTAATTTTAGAACTGTCCTGACTGTGCTATTTTCCCCCTCATTTTATTGATAATTCAATTAGAACTACACAAGCAATTCATGATTGCTTTTCAAAATAGGAGAACAAGAGTGTGTAGTATACAACAAGTCATGGTTTGAGACATGAATATGTTTAGTTCTGATGACATTCCTTTTTACAGATAACTGATGACAAAAGAAGAAGTGTACAGAAAGCCATGGCTATGTTTGATAAACTGATGACCAACAAATTATTCCTTAAGTCATTGGTTCAGGCATTAGAACATCAAAGCAGTCTTACCATGAAGGACAAGTAAGCAAGTCAATATCGAGTAATTTGTTCTGTTAAGAAACATGGCTTCCTGAGAATTAACTACCCATCTAATTGTATAAGGGAAATAACTCGAAGTTTTGCAGTTAACATTAATAAATTAAAACTTTCTGTCAATTCTTTACCCCTGTAGTTAAATGTCAATGTCACCATAAAACAATGTGAAAGTGATCTTCCGACATTATCCTTACCTTTTATCATCACCAAGCTTGGTCATATTATACATGTACCTATATTGGAGGAGAAGAAAGGTATTGCTTTGTGGTTAATAGGTCGAATATCAAGACCCCTTAAACCGGTGTAAGTAATTGGTCTACGGACGAATTATATGTTTATCCTAATATACAAGTTGAGTTAACCAAACGTAGTCCTAAGATATCCCTGTGGTAGGGGAAGCGATATTGATTTTGGGATTGATATGTCACAACAACCCAGTGTCAATGTTTAGATACCGGATAATAGCTGTGGTTCCTTACATCCTATGTTCATCAGATTTTGTCATTTTAATTAATTGTGCAAGAAAAACTGTTAAAACATTTTGCTATCATGTGTATGGATACACTATCTTATTTTGTGTTTTCAGGGCAAACTTTGCATCTATCCTCTCAGTAGCTGTCCTCGGAAACATGAGACTTTTTTACGAGTAAGTTACGTTTATGCTACGTTAACAGATGTAGTTTATATAAAGATACACTCTATTATATCAAAAGACAGTAAATGCGTTTCTAGAAAAGGTTAAATGGCAAGTTTACTGATTGTGGCAGAACTTTATACTTGATGACATTTTTGTTTGCTATTATTAATTGTTATTTCACTTTTGTCTTCTAGTAAAGGTAAACTATTTTTGTTGTATATTACTTATGATAACCTGCGAAAAACACGGTACCACAGTGTTTTGTATCTTCCATATTTGACAGTACTCATTGCAGGCTTTCTATAATGTATGTATGTTATTATTCCAGATTAGTCAGTTGTTTGTTGAGTGATATGATACAATCTGCT
This sequence comes from Gigantidas platifrons, assembly GCA_002080005.1. Classification (NCBI taxonomy): domain Eukaryota; kingdom Metazoa; phylum Mollusca; class Bivalvia; order Mytilida; family Modiolidae; genus Gigantidas; species Gigantidas platifrons. The sequence continues at coordinate 37,721 of MJUT01028976.1, read as the reverse complement.
CCTAAGAAACAACACAAAGTGCTGTTTAGAAGGTAATTCACTCTCATCGGTCAAAATTCAATGCTCTAGTAAAATAATTAATTATGTTTTTTTTAGTTTAGTTTTAATGTGTAGTCTTTTATCTAACATTGTTTGTCATTTTGTTCCTTTTCTGCCATACCATTGTCTTTCTTTCTTCGAATGGCGACTTCTATTCATTTTGATACTTTAAATAAAAATATCGCCATTAATCCTAGTAAATTTTATATAAGCTGCTTGATTGAAAAGGGTTATATAATTAAAATCAAACAACTTCAAAATATTGACAACGGATATACACAGGTAAACTTGAATCGATTTTAAAGAAGTTATGTAAAAAAATGTAAAACAGTAGTTAGTTGTGAATATCTTTCTCAGATGTTTGACTTTAATTGTATTCCTCTATTCGAACATGTAACTTATATTTTTTTAACACCAATATCACAGATTTTATTCAGTTGTAACTTATATTTTGAATACATAAATTAAAGTGTTTTTTCCCTAATTCAAATAATATTTCAATGTCTATCTAAATCTCTATTAAAACATGACAATTCCTACGTGTTTGCTTTATGTCAACTTGTATTTAACATCAAGTAACAAGATTTGTGGACAAGTATATTGCTGGACAGTAGTGAGGGTATTGCTATGTTAGGTGAGATCATAAAATGTGATCAGATGGACAAATCTTATCACCATATGGAGCATTATTTATATAATGATTAGAAATAAATATAAATTTTGCAATGACTGATTTGATAGTACTTTCTTCCAATGATGTCTTAACAATTTCTTTAGTTTGTCTGTCATATTGAATAAAAATAAATTAAACATTGCATGATACTTTTTCGTAATCCATAAATGATATCTTTATTTAAAAAAAAGATAGGTATCCACTGTATGCATTGATTTGTCATTATGCTGCATTTATTTGTTTTAGATTTGAATCTATTACCCAGAGATTGATGGTGAACTGGTTAGAAATGTCCCTGTATGATCACCTTAAGGTGTGTTTAATATACGTTCCATGTATATATTTTATAGGAAAGAACAACGTATAATTGTATAAACTACAGTCTAATCCAGTTATGCCGTAGGGATCGGTTATTCTATGTAAAAAAATATTCGAGTGTTCAAGTTAGCGGAGATAAATCAAATCTGAGAGTTTTATGGTCACCACCATAGCTTGGTTAACCGTTACGGAATATCTGTGTCATAAATGCCAACGGATATGTTCGGATTTTCACAATCCAGTCCTTTCCTAATTAATGACTTATCACCGGGTTTGTACCAAGAGTAACACGACGGATCTCTCATGTGAAACAGGACCTGCTCACCCTCGATTTCTTATGGGGTTCGTATTGCTATGCTTAGTTTTCTGTACAGTTTTCTGCATATCATTTTTTTTTCCTTTTTCTATTGGCCATTTTATTGACTGACCTTCTCTTCGAATTACGGCTTCTGATTACATCTTAAGTATTTTCAACGTGTCTTCCTACTTCTTAATTTCAAGTTATAAATGAAAATGACAATTCAAAATAACGAGATTCCACTGTATGCACACATATCAAGGAATATAGTTATGTAATATTTTTTTTAGGCAAAATACACTTTAAATATCTAATAATGTCTAACATATGTACACATGTAAATGTGGTACACCTTAATTTACTATTTCAGTCAACCAATTTGCATTGCTAATTTGTTTCTATCTATCCTATTATTCGAGTTATCCGGGATGAATTGGGTTAAAAGACAGAATGAAACTTTGCTTTGAGTTTCCAAGAAGACGACTAAGCAGAGTTTGAGATAGTAGGGCTTGATTTTTATATTTGCCTGATTTTAGACAGGATGCAAGCATAATAACAATACTCCTTATCCAATACCTTATTTGTTGTCATTTGTTTTTTTTTCTTTCTTTTTTTTAGGATGGAAATGGAATGCAATTATTTATGTTATATAAGGCTACACAGACAGTGATAGAGCAAGCCCCTATTGATGCCGTCACTGGAAACTCCAGGAATACATTGGCCGAGGAGAGACTGATAAACAGTAGAGTGGAATATGAAACCATGGTAAACATAACAGGAGCACATTTATAAGAGTATAGTCTTCACAAAAAAAACTAAATAGATAAAAATTTATCTCTTATCTTGTACATGATGTTTACCAGAAACTAACTTGCGTAATTATAAAAAGGATCTAAAGTGCCTAAATTACCGGAAATATCTGTATCAATACATATTTCCTTGCCAGTTTATCAAACTGATCACTTAAGTAGTAAATTTCATATATTTCTCGTTGGCAACTGATTTAGTTATTTTCTAAATAAATCTTACAATTCACAAATCATATGACGAGTTCAATCGTGAGTTTCAAACAATAAAAAATGAAAGATATACTTACCTTAGTCGTTGTTATTAAAGAGATATGTTGATTGAAAGACTCTAAATTTCTGTTCCCACCAACTTGTTATACATGTATGTAGTATTATTTTTTTTAATTGATCAAAACAAAATCCACTTTTCCCCTAAAATGTTTTAAAAAAAAAGGACACACATTTATATTACTATGTCATATATTATTAATAGGAAGTTATTTTACTTACATAGTATATAGAACATTTTCGGTGAACTTGTATTCCAATGCCAATTATACAGTTTAAGCTACAAAATTAAGATTTGTTGATCAATTATAAAACGGGAATGATGGAGGCGAGCAGTAGCTTGATCAGCCTGGTAAATTGACCAGGCAATGTGTATTAGTAAAGATAAAGGATAATAATTCAAGCTCAGTAATTAAAAAAAATAACATTATGATAATTTACTTCCCAGGTTCGAAATGATAATGATTTGTTTTATTTTCAGACCTTGAACATAGATCTAAATGGAAACAGTGATGAGAAGATTCCTGTCTCAGTGTTAGACTGTGATACCATTACACAGGTCAAACAAAAATGTATTACAGCAATATACAAAAACAAACCAGCTTCTGAAGTACCTACACCACATGAACTAGAGCTCGGTTAGTATTACACAAGGGTAATTAGGATTGTATTATAACTACAAACAAACCAAAGCCAGGTTCTTTTATGCATGAGATTAAGCTTGGTGTGTATTACACACGAGCCATATTTTAGTATATTACAGCTATATACCTATAAACAAGCCCAAGCAATTTTTGTATGTAGTTGTAAAAGAAATAGCTTGATTAATCGGTTGGTTCGGTTCATGGTGTTTAACGCTAATCTTAGTTATATCGTGGCGGGCAGCTTTATTGGTGGAGGAAATTAGAGTACCCGAGGAAAACCAACGACCTGTCATAAGTCAATAACACACTATATAACATAATGTTGTATCGCGTATTCCTCTCCATGAACGGGGTTCGAACTCACAACTGTAGTGGCGATAGGTACTATTTCCACAGTTAGCTGTAACTCAAAATACCATAAGATCATGACCACAGCGCCTACTGATATTGAATAATTTTACACATAGCTCAAAATAGAATGCACTACAACTATAAACTAAATAAAACCAGCTAAAGAAGTACCTACAGTATGTAAACTAGAGATGGGTTAGTTTGAAAATGAAAATTTAAAAATTATTTGAACCGAATAAAAGACAAATACATTAAAAGTAACATCTTATTAATAATTAGTTGTGCTTAGATTTTCACTATTTGTTCATCTTATGATCCACTAACTTCCAATAGCTAACTACATTTTGAGGGTAAATCCTTTCTTTCCCTTCACAATATGATGTGTCTTACTCTTTAGCAAAACCCTGCAAGTTTGTTATTATATGCCTCAACATTTCACAGTCTTTGTTGGTTGGTTCGGTAGTCCATTGTCTGACAGTGATTTGCCTTTGATATATGCTTTGTTTTTGTTTTTTTTGTTGTATTTTTTTTGCATTGCATTGCATTGCTTTTTTTTTTTTTGATAAAACAATTGTTAATTAAAAACTGTATTTTTGTAGAATGGCATCATGGTAAGAGTGGCAGACTAACATTACAGGATATCGATAACATCAGTGACCGTAGTAACGGAATGCTACGTCTGAATATCTTAAAGCATTACATGGTGAAAGATGGTAATGTCATGGCTCTGATGTACAAGGAAGATGATGATCATTCCGATGGTAAGAAGCTTATATGTATTTCAATGTATTGCATTTATACCCTAATGACTGCTTAATTAATGGTAAACATGCATCAACGCATCTTGTATGTGATGTTTGGTACATGGTAGTGGTATAAGGCCATTCAAGGAAGTTGCATATGTTACAATGCGTTACACTATAATATAATATCAGCATGGTCACATGAAGAATGCAGTCTGTTGGAGCAGAACACTGGCTCAAAAGTTTTAAATAGACTCCCTATGAAATGTAGTTTAAGCCTTAATCATGTTCTTTTGAAAAAAGTATGGAAATACAATTTTTCCATTGCTTGAATCACCATTGTGATATATATATATATATATATATATATTATGACAGCCTTAATGACTAAAGGGTCAGTACCTGAATGTTCGTATATTTACATAAACTTCAAAATTTACATTTCTTTAGAGAACACGCAAAGGAAATGACATGAACCATATTTGTGATATGAAGATTAATAGTGGTAGAAATGAAGGCCCAGTATGTTTGGGATTCACGCCTTTGTTGACTAAAATTTTATATTGGCTTAATTGGAAGAAAACAAATTCCAAGAAATGACAATGGATATTGAATTGTACTCGAAATAAAACATTCATATTTAATCTGGCACAAATAAACACATAAGAGTATATGGGGTCTAAGCCCTCGAGTCCAAGAATTAACCAAATGCAATGAAATTGCACAAATTTCCACAAATACAAACCCCATGGTCTATTCGGTCCGAACCTTTCTCCCTAAAAGCATAACTTAGCCTCAATCAAAATGTAATTATAAAAATAAAGTTTAAACAGTGATGGTATTCAATTCCACCAATCTAAACAAAACAAATAATCAGCTCTCAGGTTAGTGTTTTGAACACAAAAAAACAAGGTAGACGTTTTAATGTGACACCTTTTGATAATCTGAATCGTAGGCTACAATAGGCAATAGTTCAATAATATAATATGCAAATGTACCAGGTAAATACAGGCTTAAGGGAACCTCTAGGTTTCCTTTAGTTGTATAAATATTTGAGCCATGCTATCTAAGACAATAATAAAATCTTTAAACTATATCTGTTTACAGATGATATATGTACCTTAGCCCGTTCAGAAAATCTTTAAGTGGCATTGTGCATATCATTACATTTGTGTGAAGAAGTTTCAATTGTTTTAGTGGCATACTAATTGGTTATTTTAAATTATTTATATAATTATCATTGTTAATCCAAAATGCAAACAAATTTCAATTTAAAAAGTGTTTTTTAACATTGAATATTTTTGTTTTAGAAAAACAAAATATACAGAATACCCTACTGTTGAACCCAGACCATATTAAACTGCAAATACCAGAGGAACAAGAAATGTACAGATGGCATCTTGTAAGCACATACTTTCCATTTTACTCAAGTTGTATTTATTCTTCAACGTGCCATTCAAGGGGGTGGTTTCTGAGTCTTTAACACTCATAGTAATGTCAGTTACTTCTAGGTTCCTTTACACAACTGTCACAAGATAGAATCTTCAAATGTATTCACAATTTATAGACTTGTTTTAATAGGCTGGAGATGAAAGGTTTAGTGATATCAATATTATACAAAATAACGTACTGACTGTATACTATTTATAAAGTGCGTTCAATGTATTTTATATACAAAATAGTGTTTGATTACATATTATATATAATGACTTTCGACTCTATTTTATATATAAAATGACACTTGACTGTATATTCTATGCAAAATTTCGCTTACTGTATTTTATATGGAAAATAGAGTTTGATTGTATATTACATAGATTATAGCGTTTAACAGTATGTTATATACACAATGGCCTATGCTAAATAACAGACTGTATTTTACATACAAAATGCTGTTTGACTATATAGTATATACAATAAGTAAAATTTTACTATATAAAACAAACATTTACCAATGGAAAGTTTGATTCCAGTATATCCAAAATCAAATTAGTGGCTGTATATACAATATGATTTTGACTGTTAAATACAAAACAACGTGTATTATATATATTTATTACATACTTAGTTAAAATAAAGGCATTTTTGTATGAACAATATGACCGGAAGTAAACTGTCCATATTTTCACACCCCGGGAAAATAACCGATTATTGGATTACTACAAGATTATTTCCATATCGGCCCGGGACAATATGGGTGTCTCTTTTCTAGATGTCGGAAGTATGTAATATATACATATTAATACATGGGCATTTCCATATTGGCCTGGTTATCATTCCGAGACACCCATACTTCCGACTTCTAGAAAAGAGATACCCATATTGGCCCGAGACACCCATATAAGTATGTAATATATATATGTCTTACGTCTATCCCTAGATTAATCCTTACGAGACAAGGTAACACTACGACTACTGAAGCTCTTTTTTTAAGGAGTGGATGTAATCGAGTGGTCTAGGGCGCTGGACGTAAGGCTACGCGAAAGGTGCTGCAGTGTATCAATGGTGTGAGTTCAAATCCCGTCGAGGGAAGAACAAACATTTGACAGCTTCAAAATCTAATTCTGACACTCTTTGGTTTAATTTTCAGACGTATATTTAATATTTAGTATTAACCTAGTATCCTTAGTAACTTTGAGATCCAGTGGGACAGATATATTGTATGGTTGTCACTTGCTTAGACGTTTGTATAATATACTTTATTGCTGTCAAATTATAATATTAAGTATATATATACCATCTACACACNCTTGTACACATGGCTTACGTCTATCCCTAGATTAAATCCTTACGACTATTGAAGCTCTTTTTTTAAAGGAGTGGATGTAGTCTAGTCGAGTGGTCTAGAGTGCTGGACGTAAGGCTAAGCGAATGGTGCTACAGTGTATCAATGGTGTGAGTTCAAATCCCGTCGAGGGAAGAACAAAAATTTGACAGCTTCAAAATCTAATTCTAACACTGTTTGGTTTAATTTTCAGACGTATATATATATATATAGGGAAATCTACATAATAATATATATTGTATTGTGATTTATATTTAATTACAGTCAAATTTAACAGATGAAGAAAAGTCAAGTAAAGAACATGACATTGGTGAATTGTTTCTCAACAGACTTTTTCAGACTAAGGTATTATAAAATACATAATTGTTTCTGCAATATACATGCCTTGTTTGTTTTGCTTTGTCTGTTTGTTTTCTTTTGTTTTTGTTTTATGTTGAATATATATTTCACCTGTTTGTTTCATTACCATTTTCCTGTGTTTAAGATAACATATGTGAGGAGAGATGGAACACATCTTAAATGTCATTGGACAATGATAAATAAATGATGTGCAAATATTTTACATTACAAAGAGAAACACGGAACCTTTGGGACAATTCCAGTAGATGGCATACGGTTTTTCTGTTCTATCCTAATAAAATTAGCACAAAGTTCTTGTTTTATTGTCCACAGCTGATTTTGAGAGACTACATCGATGCTGCATTTGAAGGAATGATGTCTTTACCGGTTCCTGTTAGATATTTTCTGTGTATGTTAGATAAGCAGGGTAAAGACATAGGAGTTGATAATGATGTACTACAAGCCTGGAAAAGTGAATGGTAACACAGTTAAATCTTGATGATCATATATTGATAAATAGCTTTATATTATGTTTATTTTGAAGTATTCATGTTATAGTATTAGTTATATTAAGTGAACATGTAAATTGTGTTATTTGCTATTCTATCCTTTAACGAAGTATAGATCAGAATTTAAACATCTAAATTTAGCTATCACAAAATTAGTAATATAATAATGGGAACATTAGAACGTGGTCAATAAAGTTGTATCAAGTATTGTGTGCTTATTATAACGATGATGGGCATTTATTACACAGAAAGCTATAACTCCAAATCGCATAATTTGTGGTCACGGGGCCTCCCATGATTAAGAAGAACCAAAGAAAATATATTGCCAATGAGGTATAACTGGCAACCTTTCCTCAATTGATATATGATGCTAGTCTTACTGTATGATGATGGTGAGATATATACTTGGGGGTGGGGAGTTATGGTGATTAACGCCACTTTCAACAATATTTTAATTATATATGACATAGACTGCCATACTGTTTTGAAAAGTAATTAGTCATAAGAATTAATTTGACATGATATCTAGAAATATCTTATAAAAAGTGCCATATTGTTATTTTTAGCTATGGCACAAGAGTTTGGTCTTCATTGATTTCAAAGCCACAGATTTTATTTGATGTAGATGTACCTAGTCATGTAGAGCCGTGCATGGATATTTTAAGACAAGTTTTCATTGACAGTTTCACCCTAGGAACACAAAATGTCAGCAAGGTAAAACAAGAGAATAAAATAAATTAAGGGGCAAAGGGAGATAATTTGTCTTGTTGAATGAATGTAACATATAATATATCATTATGCTAGCTCGAACATCAATTTGGCTAGCTTATTTGTACACAGAACAGTAAATATTTAGTAAACGAGGTAAACGTGAATCACAAACTAGCTCAAGGAAAAATCATTTGGCCTACGGCTAGTACTATGTATCTGTTTTACAACAGATTCAGAAACAAATAGAGGATCCATCGTTATACACAAGATCAATTTTTTATTGAAATTCACTGACATTCCAAAAAAATTATATTTGTGGAAAGCAATAATCTGATTTTAAATTTACGAACAAAGACAGACTTATTGATATTTACATACAATTTACCCAACCAATGCATACTTAATATTGTTTTCCTTTTACTCTTTGACACAGGCATCGTCGACACAAAAGCTATTATTTCACAAAGATGTCGCAGAGTACAGAAAGAGTGTCAAAACTTTTTTTTTGAAGGTAGAAATGGTCAGTGACCAAGAATTTTGGGGAGCCATGGATGACATGTCTACTGTAAGTAGGAGATCGTTGATTGTTTTACTAAGAATAATTTTATGTTATCGTATATATGAATATTCCAATAAACTTACATGGATGTACTCTATATTTTCGTCTGTACTCATTTAAGGTTTAATTTCAGAATAACCATTAAGTAAATATTGAGAGAACACAATCAATAATGTTTATTCTCAGATATAATTTTGTATCAAATACATTTGTATCTCCATTGTCAGATTAGAAACTACATGTGATCACATTCGTCATTTCCGCAAGTGCAATTAATAAATGACAATTAACATGGGTATGGGATATAGACGTCAAATATGTCTACCAGTAGTGACTTTGGTGAAAATATCATTCAATAGTTCAAATTGAAAGTCAAGATCGGAGAATTAAATCTGAAAGCAGAACTCTTATTTATCAATATATTTTGTGCACTTTTAGGTACAAACAAGGGAGATGAGGTTCAACAGACAAGCCACTTTACACCAGTTAATCAGTTTCATTTCTAGATACGAAGAAGAGGTAATTACATTTTGTATTA
>MJUT01028970.1:7280-24183 GCA_002080005.1 Gigantidas platifrons | reverse complement strand
GGTAAAGTCAACTCATTACGGTAAAAAATCTTTCAAGTTTGCTGCCGCAACATTATGGAACAGCCTTCCGAACCATTTCAGGACTAAAAATAGTTTTTCACATTTTAAAAGTCTGATCCAGTCCTGGAGTGGTTCGAAATGTCGCTGTTCTGCTTGCAGATAACACATTTGTTTTAGCTGTTTTTCATTTACTTTTGCTTTTTGTTGCTCTTGGACTGTTATTGCTGTATTTTTATGTTTGATTTCTGCATGAATCTTAGTTTTTAAATTGCATTTTGTGCACATCATTCCAGAAATTGGGTAATCAATACAGGTTGATATTATTTTATTCTTCTCGAAATTTTTATTATCTTAAATTATATGCTATAGTTTTAAGAAATTTTAATTCAATTTTTTTGCCAAATTTTTACTATTTGCACATCTTTCCAGTAATTGGGTAACCAATACAGGTTGATATTATTTTATTCTTTACGAAATTTTTATAATCTTAAATATATTCTATAGTTTTAAGGAATTTTAATTCATTCAAATTTTGTTGCCAAATTTTTACTGTTTGCACATCTTTCCAGTAATTGGGTAATCAATACAGGTTGATATAATTTTGTTCTTTCCGAAATTTTTATAATCTTAAGCATATGCTATAGTTTTAAGAAATTTTAATTCATTCTAATTTGTTGCCAAATTTGTACTACATGCTATAGTTGGTCTATGTATGTTTTAAATTAGTAATGTATGTTGTTATCTTGTGTTGTTCTTATGTTATGTATATGTTTTTATATTCGGTCAAAAGCTCTTCAGAGCTTGTGTTGTATATTTGATTTTATGCCGAATCAAAATAAATTTTTCTTATCTTATCTTATCTTATAATTTGAGAATATAAAAATAAAATATTTTTGTGGTTTTTTTTTAAAACTTGAGTAGCAAGTATCAATATTACCAATTGTATATATACCTTAGGTACTCGTGACAAACACGAGATTTGATCAGGGCGTGCGACAATGAAGTTTAACTAAACAACATAAGCTTTTGGAGTGAACATATTTTTATTTATGAATAATGATATGATTTAATTATTATGTTTTGTACACATGTAGTTAGGTCCACTTGATACGTTAAATTACAAGTTCAGATAATTTATCGGATATTATCACTTTTTATTTAAAGAAAAGCATATATGCACTCTTCAGGCTTATTTAACGCTCAATTTTTTATTGTAATAATTAACCCTGACACGTTTAATACAGATGAGGGAACAATTTGGGATCACATTAACCAGTTTAGCCTCGCCACATTGTTCTGCCTGTTCCAAGCTAGTAACTAGATATCCAACGTTTATATGGTATTGTTTTGTGTTCAGTGAGTTAATGTGAGAGGTGGTTGTTTGTTTTGTGTTCAGTGAGTTAATGTGAGAGGTGGTTGTTTGTTTTGTTGACATTGAAGGAGTTGTTGACCACCACTCTTTAAACGTTCTTTTTATAAATCTAAATTATTTGGATTTTCAGCCTTTTGATGAACATTATACCAGAAACGTGCAGTCGCACTAAATTTGATATCTACATTTTTATATAAAACAAAATCCTTACCTGTAATCACTCACTTGTAAATTTACCAATGTTATTTAAATCAAATCATATATCTATTAAATAATAACCACACAATAACATTTTATTCGATACATATTTATCCCATTCAAGGATGTATATATATATATTTGTATAAAATGTAGCACAACAACATCAAAAAAGATGTTAAAATATAACAAAAAATAACTATAAGTCTACAAAAAGACTATAATTGGACACTTTCTCCTACGTATTGCGACCCACAGACGTGACAGTCAAGGAGGTAAACCACATTAGGTGTTTTACAACTGACATTGCAAAAGATCTTATACTACTTTCCTGTCGTCTTACTATGGAACACTTGTGTGTGCAACCATTCAACAAAAGAATGAATGGACACAGAAGTGACCTTACGAAAAAGACACTCTTACCCGTGAGTCAATGCTTTGTGTCGCCGGGGCACTCATTGGATGACTTTGGTAGATCCAAAATTTATATCATTGACCACAATCCAAGCTGGAAAGAGAATCAAAGACAAAAAAGAGAGAGCTTTTGGATCCGCGAGTTACAAACATTACATCCGGAGGGCTTAAACAAAAAAGGCCTAAATCTTTTGTTGTTATTTAAATTTTTACCAGTGCCTGGTCCTTATCTAGTTGTTAAATTTCATCATTGCATTCTCTCATTATTTTCATATTCTTTATAAATTAGTGAACATATATATTTTAATAACACACAGTTTAATATTATGATTCTTACTTCACGATAGCTAGTTGGTAAATTTTATCATTACATTTTCTCATTGTTTTCATATTCTTTATAAATTGGTGTACATATATACTCAAATAATATTAAGTATAAAGTTCAAGATTATGATTTTAAAGTCACGATAGCTGATGGTCACGTGACAATTTTTCAAATCAGGTTACAGACGCGACGCTGAAGAAGCTTGTCGGTCAAGCGAAATATCCGTCAATTTGATTATAATTATAGTCTTTTTGTAGACTTATAGTTATTTTTTGTTATATTTTAACATCTTGTGTGATGTTGTTGTGCTATATTTTAGACGTTTTTCTATTATCTTTGTTTGTTTGCACAGAATCGTTAACATTTTTTTTTATATAAAACGATCCGTAGCCTATTAAGTTCTCTGGTTGGTTGATTCCCTTAGACTGTATATATATATAAATATTCAAATATACTTTATTATGGAAGCTTGTAGAAAAACATATTTATTTGATCGAATATGGTGACAGTGGTGTCAATGTATTTATTCGACGTACACCAAAAATGAGATCATAGTACCCGAAAGGACCGACCTCAGTTGGTTCCGGAATTCAGCAACTTCTACAGACGAGTGTAATGGCTCAATGGTCACAAACAAGCTGTAAGAGCTACAGTTCCACAGCTAACTATAGTTAAGAAACAAATTACATAATGTCGTCATACTCCACCAACAACGTAGATTTATATTTGAGCATATACATTTTTTTAGTATTTTTCAATTTAATTAAAAGCTTTTTTTTACCTATCAATAAAATACCTATATTAATATTGTTTTTACGTAATATTTCACTATATAACTATTTTGTTTCTTTGTACTTTGGGTTATTAGGCCCTTTTCAGTTATTCATTTGTTGTTGATCATAAAGTTTGTTAGGAGGTGCCAGCAGGGTACAGGAAAGGTTGCTAGGTCCTTTCCTTGGAAAGTTCATCAAGTTTTCCATTGTTTTAGGACCTGTATTTCTGAGTTTGATTGTTTTCTACTATTTCAACTGTTTGACTCTCTCCCGGGTCTTTTGTTACTTTAAGGGTTGATTCACTGTTCTTTTGTTTAATCGCTGTTGTACCCGGCTGTTTACTATGTTTATTAATGGTGTGCAAGTCCTTTGTATTTGGTGTTTTCTCTGCCACAGGAATTATTTCTATACATGTATCATTATCCTCATTTTTAGAATGATATGATTCCTCAGTGTGTCTTTATCTACCCATTTCTGAATCAAAGGTACCGTCACTGGGACAGTCCATCATTTTATGCCTAAACTGTTTGCATGATTTACATACACAGGCAGGCATTCGAACACTAGTAAAAGAGGTGTCCAGCCTATAGACATTTATGATAATCTGTGCTTGTATTTATAATTCCATTTTCCTCATTGTTCTGAGTGAAAAAATGTTAGTGTTTTACTTATTACTAGTATGCCTCTTGTTTCACAGTTGACTACCCCTTTGGTATCTTCAAACTCTTCTTATCAGCATATCATTTATTCTTAGCATTCTCTGTATAATAATATCACACCCTTCCAGTGTAAGGGCTCTCTGCATCCTTCAATCGTCCGCTGTTTTTCCTTTGATTCGGACTCTATCTGGTCGGAATCTTTGTGGATGCCGAGGATTTTGTGTGTGCAAAGTAATCAGCCTGCCACGTGTTGAGCCTTGAGTCAGTTTCTCTGCCTTGTTATTCATATATATTCACCACATTCCTCTTACGCGGTGGATGCCTTTGGTATACTCCACATGATCTTTGAATCCGATGGCATTATACATTGTCACATTTGTGACTCACTTTGAGTGCTCTGGTTTTACAGAACGGAACAAGTCTTTGTCTTTAAGAAATATGTCTTTGACGTTTCACTAGATCTAGACTTGTTATTCATGTTGTCGAAATCGTCAGGTTTATTTGTCCCATATTTCCTAATATTGTGTGACGAAGTTTATCAGTGACTTGCGATGGGTCCGGGTACTGCGTTTTCCTCCACCAATAAAACTGACCGCCACGATATTACTGAAATGTTGCTAAAGTGTCGCTAAACACACCATAAACCCATGAAATAAAGCATTTCATGTCTCGTACATAATTAACCTCGTTGACCGTGTAATGGTTGAGTGTTCGCCTCGAGGACGGGATATAGTGGATTCGAATCCCGGTCGAGTCAAAGCAGTGACTATAAAATTGAGATTTGTTGCTTCTCTGGGAAGCATGCAGCAATAAGGAGTAAGAGCAAAGACTGGTTGGCTTGGAATCAGAATAATGTGTCTGAGTGGAGCGAGATGTCTTAATGAGCTAGTGTAACGTGTGTTCTTTCCACCAGTGTATTCTTTCCAGAGGACAAGTTACACTGGTGTATAATTTCCAGAGGAATTATTGCACTAGGTTATTTTTTCCATACTAACCCTAACCCTAACCATAACCTTAACCCTAACCCTAAACATAACCCTAACCCTAAACATAACCCCAACCCTAACCGGAAATTCTACACGCCGGAATAAAAGTACGCTTACATAAGCACTATAAAAATCTAACTAAGTACAAAGTGGACATCATTATTATCTCATCCAAATGTAACTTGTTCTTAACAAGATATTGTTGAAAAGCATTAAATTACACTCACACACTCTGAAGTAAGCTGAAAAAATAAATAGCAATAAAATTGTATTGTTATTTGTCGGTAATTTGTTACAGTTTCCTTTGATCTTTACTACCCGATAAATTTAGCAACAATGTTCAGTTGACCACCGACTCGTGATACAAGAAATTATCAGCTGTTGGTCGTTTGTCATGCGCAGTCTAACGTGACGTCACTAAACCGTTCATTCAAAAAAAAGGTCAAAACACAACAAAAAAATCACAAAGCTGTGTTAAAATTATGAAATTACCGATAAAAAAATTATTAATATTGTAACGTTTATGGGGTCAGCTCTTTACTATTTACGCTGTTTCTTTACTTTTTTAATCTTGCCCTATTTGGCCTCTTGATTTCCGAGACGTTACATTTAAAACAACCCGTCGAGAACCCCTAGTATATTCGGAAATATCTATTTAGCCATGTCAACCAATCAAATGAAGGGGATTTCTTTAGTTCAATAATTTAAATGGGAAAGTCTAGAGAGATTGGAATATTTCGCGCCCTCCCGGTTAGCTCGTGCTGGTCTGCTGAAAGATTTTCTTTCTAGACTGGGGAACTGAGAGCGAAACATATGTGGTAGGAGTTCAGAACCATTTTTCTTCATGGTTTAAAATTTCGTGTCATTTTTTGGTTAAAAATCAATCGGAGATGGACGACGCGCGGTTCGGTATTTTAATTCGTTAAATTTAATTTAAACTTAAAATCGTGAGTGTTGTTAGGAATATTCTAGAAACAGACGCTGAATATGGTTTTATGGCAAGACATGTATACATCTTCCATTGAAAACGAGTGTCAATATTATTACGAATCCAATCAATCCATGTTTTGATTAATTGAGAAATTATCTTGATTATTTGTAAAAAAAAAAAAAAAAAAAAAAATTGTAGTCATCATAATCTTCTTTGTTATCGGTGACATGTCAATGTAAATTTCACTTTTGACATGTTTGAAATGAACATCTAAGTATCTGAAAGTTTGGGGTTAACTGGTTCCCATATTTGTTCGTTTATGATATGTGAGATTTGGGTACATTTAATCCGGGGAAAATATGAATGAAAAATAAACACGGAAAATGAGTGAATAGTTCACGACATATAGGTGGTATAGTTTCCAGAAATTTACGTATAAAGAAACGCGTGATTTGGGAAAATTTCTATCTAGAGGTTAACAGAGGTCAAATAGTGTACTATTAGAATTTAGGTTGTGTAATTTCAATATTAGTCCTTATAGTCAGGAATATTGTGAGATTTCAATCTTGAGGGGTGATATAAATACCCAGAGACCAGATAATGATCAATTACGTCCAATTAGTGATACGATTCCTAGTTTGAGAAATTGGGTCATAAGTCGACATCCGTGGTTAGTTTTATAGTTGAGATACATTCAGACACAAAGAAGAAACTGATTAAGGATCAATTAAAGGTTGGGATAAACAAGATAAATACTGCCATATTTTAACTGTTGATTCGTATATGTGAATTTTGTGTAATAAAATATAATAAATATAGAAGTCTTGATTAATAGTTCCGGAATACAAGTACCGTTATTTACTTTTGTTATAGATGAACATACAGGTGATATTCGGTACCCTGGTTTCCTTACATAAATAAATTAGATTGGCGATTGTTCGCCTAGTGGTGATATATGATACTCTAGTTTCCTTACATAAATAAATTAGATTGGCGATCGTTCGATTGACGATGATACCCGGAACTCTGGTCTCCTCACAGAACTAAATTAGCTTGTCAATCAGAGGATACCCTCTGATATCCAATATACTAGTGGAAGTCCTCCATCAAATAGGGTTATTCGAGAGTGACTTAGTGGTTTCAACTCTCATACACCAGACAAGGACATTTGAAGCGATTAGACCTAGTTACATAGCTGACTTAGTCTTGGAATAAATCCCAAGGATACTCTTTACCTCCTTTGGTCAAATTTACAAGTGGTGAGAAGATACCCTGAACGTATACTTTCAGTCCATTCATACCTTGTTACCAAGTCGCGATGAACTGGTTGACATAGTACATGAATATGGACCCTTATTCTTGTGTTTGATACCAGATACATGTAGTGTCCACAAGTCCTGGAGCGAAAGCACAGGCCGAACCCTGTTGTACGAATTTGTTGACATTAATCAGGACATTTGAGCTAGCCGTGGCATTTTTATTCATGAAACTTGTGGTTGAAGTAGAACCGATTTCTGCGTTACAGACCCGATTTTTGTTACAGTATTTTTTTTCGCTCGACAAGGATTATCAGGTCCATATCCGATTCGCTCTTCGAGCTCATCTGATATGGACCTGATAATCCTTGTCTTGCAAAAAAAATACTAATAATTAATATATATCATATATTTAGATTAAAATACAGGTGTTTTGTATAAGCATTATCAATGATTGTCCCAAGCCTATATCGTTTATATCCTATATCGCATACCCTATATCGTATACTCAAAAAATTTCAAAATTTCAAAATTTTTCAACATTTCTTAAAATAGCAAAATTGCTTACAAAATTTCAAAATTCAAAAAATTTCAAAATATTTTAATTCTTTTTCTTCAAAATTTCAAAAATTTAAAATTCTCAAAAAAAATTCAAAATTTTGAAAAGATTTCAAAATTTTCATAAATGTATTACCAAAGGCATTGTTGAAATATATGATATAATGAACATTACATGTCAAAATCTGTATCACATACCGTATCAACCCTCGGGCCGGTGGCCCTTGGGGTGATATAGGGTTCTCGGGTTGATACGGCATGTGATACAGATCTTGACATGTAATATTATACATTTATTGCATGCTGATGAGGGAAATATGAAAACTTATTCACTCAAGAGTATCATATTCCCTGAGGGCAACGCCCGAGGGGAATATGATACTCGAGGGTGAATACATTTTCATATTTCCTGAACCCACATGCTATAAATGTTTTATTATACCGAATGAAACCAAGAAAACACATACATATGTAAAATACTGCTGACAAACATATTTTAAGTCCAGAACGTTGTCTCAAGACATTTAAAAACCACATCAACAAATTGTAACGGTCGCGTGCAAGTGATACGTTCCAAGTGCATCTGACGTTTTCCTGTCAAAAACAATAACTGGCGGGAAAACCTGCGAGGCTTCCGAAGTGGTGGAATATGATATTTATTTCACGGAATATGATTTTTGTCCTGTGTGATCACGTGTTCTGATTTTTACCCATTGCCCAATCAAATTAATCTATTTACGGTAATTAATATATGAGGTATAATAATCAGTATTTATCATATACTTAGTATTAATATGATAGTTTGTGCATATGTGTAACAAGCGGAAGGAAACTAGCAATAATATCACGCCCCATGCTGATAACCCGTATCACGGGCGTCTCGTGCAAATAATCCATAACAGTGCCTCTCGTTTAAGTTACTTCCATTATTTCCGGTGTCGTCTGTTTATAAACATTAACTAACACATAAAGACAAATGCCGAAATGGTGGACAGGAGTCTCATCACGGTTCACGAAAAACACGTTTTACTAATTGCAGTTCCCGGGGAGTAAATCTGTGGATCACACTTCTTGAAAAATATGAAACCCAACGTAAATTTTTAAAAGTATGAAAATGTTAGATGACAGACGATTATCATGGATAACGTAATATTAATTTGAATGAAAACTATTCACGGGAAATGTCCTCGTCACGATTCATTGTTAATAAAAAAAAAAAACGACACAAAAATTCACATCTTATCAATTTTTGGCGTTTCAAATGCCGTTGTCATACAGAAAACCTTCCCCCATAGTAGATTAACCCCCCGGAAGATTTACTATATAGTAAACCTTCCCTCATGGGGGAACGTTTACTATATAGTATTTATTCCGCATAGTAAACCTTCCTACCTACTCAAATACTGCAAAATGGCTCTGTACATTTTTTTTTTTACTTTTTGATCATAACCGGATATAATTAATGGTATATAACAATTAAAATTAACACGATTAAGGTGCTAAATTCCTAATCAATAGTAATTATCCGGATTAAGGGGGAACATTTACTATACAGCAAAATATCCAGGGGGATGATTGCCTATAGATGGGGGAATGTTTGCTATGTAGTAAATTTTCCCCCGGGGAATATTTATTATATAGTAAAGTATCCGGGGGGAAAGTTTACTATATAGCAAATATTCCGAGGGGAATGTTTACTATATAGTACACATTCCGGGGGAAGGATTGCTATGCGGAAGGTTACTATACGACACCGTCATAGGAAATGTCGCCATTAATATTTATAGGGATAGAGATGCTCTTGTGTGACAATAGTGTTCTGAAAAATGTATCTGTTGAATTCATATTTAAACTTCCATATAAAGTCATTGACTTTCAATGATTGCTTTTTTTTCATTAATTTGTCAGAAGTATATGATAAAAAGATTAATACATGAACTTTTCCATATCATTCCTCGACCCATACCAGCCCTCGATTGCGTCTCTGGTTGATATGTAGATACGATAACGTAATCCTCATTCCGCTTGTGCTCCATTTAGGGTTACGAATCGGGCCCATTTAACGTATGGGAGCAGCGCCCGGAGTGATTCACACTGGGCGGTTTTTTGTCCTAATTCCGTTGTAAGTGGTTAGAAAAATTAACGGGGGTGAAAGATAAATATATTTAGGTAAACCTTGAGATGTTACGTAAACGCTGCATCAATCCATGGTATACTTATATCCATCTGAAAATTTGAATGCATGAAATCTTCTTTCTGTCCGACATTTTGCATACAAATTGCTATTTCACGTGCACTTACCTCGTTTTGGAGATATTCTTATTTGGATCGATTGTCGTAAATCGTAGTAAAAGTTTTTCATATATGGCATTGAGATCCATATATGGATAGGCTCCGCCCATCGAGAGTCTATGTAAGGTGTCATGGCGAACAAGAAACAATTTTCGAATACGAAATAGATCGCGAAGGTAGAAACAGGTATTGTAACACTTATTTCGTATCACCATTACTTAAAAATTGTAGGGAATAATAAGTTGTGACTAGATATGCAAAATGAAAGTTGAAATATTCACGGAACGAAAATTTTAATTTGCTCCCATACGTTGAATGGGACCGATTCGTAACCCTAAATGGAGCATAAGCGAAATGAGGGTTACGTTATCGTATCTAGTTGATATGGAGGTCTCGGATGATACCCGGATTGTTATGGAGAAGGTCATGTATTAATCTCTATATAAATATTCATATGATATATCTCTCACTAAATCTTAGTTATAGATGCATAAAACATTGGACAATAACTTTTAAATAAATACATTTTCTGTTTTGTATTTGTAGACTGACGACGCAAAATGGAGTTTCTTATAACAGCAATAGTTGCTGTGATTTTACTTGTCGGGGTGGTATCGTCATGTCCCATTTTCTGTCAATGTGCTGGTCATAGCTATGGAGCTATTATTTACTGCTCCGAGAGAGGACTGAATAGTATTCCAACAAATTATCCTATTAACACTTATGAATTGTAAGTCTGTGACTACAAACATATCAGCTGTATTTGTTATATTTATTATTGTGAATGTAAATTTCTTCAATAGGGTTAAGATAAAATAACTGATTTGATTTGTTTGATTTTTGATGCTTAGTGCCACTTTCAACAATATTGCAGCTATATCATGGCGACCAGTTTTAGTGGTGGAAGAAGCCGGGGTACCCGGAGAGAACAACCGACCATGGGCAAGTAACTGGTAAGCTTTATCACTTGCGGCTGCGAGTCGTGTGCACCCTTTTTGTAATTTACAAAGCCGGGCGCGAACCCACGCCGTATCGGTGATAGGCTTGTTTGGGTTGTTAGTTAATCCAACTACCTAACTCATTGAACCACCTGGACCCTCTAAAATAACTTTCTTTACCGCAACTATGTATGTACTGTTTGGTGTGGGGGTGATAACGATTGTGCATATTAGGTTCATCATTTCTCAACATGAAAGAAGCAAACATATACCAAGCTAGAACAATAAATGCCCCCTGGACAATTGACAGGTCGTTGCAGCTTACATCTAAAATCATTTAAAATATTCGAAAAGGCTCCATTCTCTGTAAAGCGTGGGAAATCAAGAAATAATATTAATGACTTTTAAAAAGGTAAAAATTCAGGCAATCACACAAATGAAAACTCAATTAACATCTAACACATCATTTTTGGAGCTAAATGAAATTCCTTTTTTCTATAGACATATTTTATTTTTCAAAAATAATGAATTGGGATCTGACACTACACTATTGTCTGTCAGAAATGTTTACATGTTATTGAAATTATTATATATGATATATCGACGTCCAGTCTCTAATCGACGTCCACTCCTCCAATCGGCGTCCACTGACGTTATTATCTCAAATTACGGTCCAATTTTAGGATATTCTCAAATCGGTGTCCTTTCCAAACTCGCATATCTACAGGCCCGTTTACACGATCAAAGTTTGCCATGAAAAATAATTGTAATGACAGTTTTGTTTTTAGTGTTTTTTTTGTATCTGTTTCTTAAAGTTTTTGTTTTGTGTGTTTATAAAGCATTTTCCCATTCATTAATTAATTTAGGGTTAAGGTTAAGGTTAAGGTTATGGTTATGGTTATGGTTGGGATTAAGGTTAAGATTAAGGTTAAGTTAGGACTAGGGTTAGGGTCTGCTAAAGTAGAGGTACAATGTACTCTGAATCTGGTCTTGTCCCTTATCCATCATTGTTTCAAAACCATGTCGGTAGTATATGGGCACAGTTCAAGTCAAATTTGAGGAGGATCTGGCCATTGCGCATGACGTGACCGGCCCTGACTGGAAGTGGGCCTGATAGAAAGTGACGTCAGTCATAGGACCGGAAGCGGCCCCGATCGAAAGTGACAGGAAGTGACGTCATATTTTCCCCCATTTTTTCTTTTGTGACGTCATTTTTTCCCACAGTACTATAGTACAACTACAATTGCGCATTACCGGAAGTCACCCGGAAGGTGTGCGCGCATGCGCAACCGGGTTTGCCGCACTTTTTTCCCGTACTTGTTTTTTCGTGTACTTTTTTCCCCCCGTACTTTTTCTTTTTTTTTTCTTTTTTTTTACTATTAATTTGTTCAAAATTTTTTTATCGCGTACTTTTTTTCCCGTACTTTTTTTTCCCGTACTTTTTTCTCCGTATTTTTTGTTCCGTACTTTTTTTTCCTTTTTTTCCCATACTTTTTTTTTATCATTTACAATACACCTATTCTGTGTCGAATAGTTCCGAATGGTCTTTTGTATCAGTTACAATACACCTACTCTGTGTCGAATAGTTCCGAATGGTCTTTTGTATTTTCCATATCTTTTCACTATTCAACCTACTTTTCTTCCATATTTCCAAATCTTATCACTATTCGACTTGCCTTTCTTCCATATTCTTATTATCTTTTCACATTTCAACTTACTTTTCTTCTGTATTTTCCAAATATTTTCACTATTCAACTTACATTTCTTCCATATTTTTCATATCTTTTCACAATTTACTTACCTTTTTTCCATAATTTCCATATCTTTTCACTATTCAACTTGCTTTTCTTCTATATTTTCCCTATCTTATCACTATTCAACCTACTTTTCTTCCATATTTTCCAAATCTTTTCACTATTCAACTTACTTTTCTTCCATATTTTCCCTATCTTTTCACATTTCAACTTACCTTTCTTCCATATTTTCCCTATCATTTCATTATTCAACTTACATTTCTTCCCCATTTTCCAAATCTTTTCAAATTTCAACTTACTTTTTTTCCATAGTTTCCATATCTTTTTACTATTCAACTTGTCTTCCTTCCATATTTTCCAAATAACTGGTCTTTTCACAGGAAGTGACGTCATTTTACCTGCTGTTTTTTCTTAGTAGTACGAAATGTTGGGTGGGGGTGTTCTCTACGACGTCCGCGTTCTATAATCTGTTTTTTTCTTCTACCCCTTCACTGGTTATCTGCCCCTTTCCCGCCATTTTATTTTCACGGGGAGCACCTTCAACAACTACATGTCTAAAAGTTTGTCACCACCACCACCACTACCACTGGTATAATCATGACTAACACAGAAATCTTCTGTATTTTTCATACCTTTTCCCTATTCAACTTACTTTTCTTCTGTATTTTCCAAATCTTCTCACTTTTCAAATTACTTTTCTTCTGTATTTTCCCTATCTTTTCACATTTCAACTGACTTTTCTTCCATAATTTCCATGTCTTTTCACTATTCGACTTACTTTTCTTCCATATTTTTCCTATCATTTCACAATTCAACTTACTTTCTTCCATATTTTCCATATCATTTCACTATTCAAGTTACTTTCTTCCATATTTTCCTTATCTTTTCACTATTCGACTTATTTTTCTTCTGTATTTTTCCAAATCTTTTTACTATTCAACTTACTTTTCTTCCATATTTTCCCTATCATTTTACTATTCAACTTACTTTTCTTCCCCATTTTCCAAATCTTTTCACTATTCAACTTATTTTTCTTCTGTATTTTCCCTATCTTATCACTATTCAACCTACTTTTCTTCCATATTTTTCCTATCTTTTCACTATTTTCTTTCAAATTTTCCATATCATTTCACATTTCGACTTACTTGTTTTAAATTTCCACAATTAAATTTATTTTACATAACAACCTGACACAGTGTTCTATTTTTAGATCAATTAGAAAGCTTACTTCCTGAACAGGGGTTTTAGTATATATTTACCTGCCAAAGGCAAGCAAATATCTGTATATAAGTTTAAATATATATATTTTCCTGCCAAGTGCAAGTAACTCTCTGTATATAAGTGTAACAATCGATTTTCAAATAGCCATTTCTTGATACGTATTATATAGTATTTCTCTTTCTGCACAGGTGTATGTCCAAATACAGAGTGATGACCCCCTTTATCCTCCACATAAAGAGGTATGTCCCCTACTGGGTGTTATCCCATATAAATAGTTATGTTCCCCACTGCAGTGTTAAACCTCAACATAAAGAGTTATTTCCCCTACTTTAATATTATCCTTCCACATACAGAGTTGTAACTTATTCCCTACATAAAGAGTTTTGTCCCCTATTACAGAGTTATCCCTTCAGATACAGAGTTATTTCCCCTTACTTGTAGGGCATAATGTATACTTAAATAAATCCCCTTTATCCTCCACATATTTTTATTTATTTTTTATTTATTTTTTTCCATTTTTTTTTTCAATTAAGACTGCATGTAATTTATTTAAGTATACATTATGCCCTACAGTAAGGGAAAATAACTCTGTATCTGAAGGGATAACTCTGTAATAGGGGACAAAACTCTTCATGTAGGGAATAAGTTACAACTCTGTATGTGGAAGGATAATATTAAAGTAGGGGAAATAACTCTTTATGTTGAGGTTTAACACTGCAGTGGGGGACATAACTATTTATATGGGACAACACCACAGTAGGGGACATAACTCTTTATGTGGAGGATAAAGGGGATTCTAAATTTTTGCGAAATTTTATAATTACCCACTATGCATTTGATTCAGTGGAGTCTGACCTTAACCAATGCGCTGTGTTGATGTACGGAATCATTAACCTGCAACAGTTGTCCGAAAAAAAATGACTGTTAAGCCTTAATAACATCCAAATGTGCAAAGCATTAACCAGTAGACATTCTTATACTGTATATACATATAATGAAGAAATATGATACAAGTCATTGTTTGTAAAAAAAAAATATTATAATGCTAACGAAGGTTCAATGCAAATTCGTTTATCTTATAATTATTTTTGGAAAAGGGGGGAGTAGAATGTTCAGAATAGTAGTTCATAGTGTTTAAAGAGTTGTGTTATCTTTTTCTATTGATGACGTTATTTGTTGTCAATATCACGTTCTATGTTTTCAGTTTTATTTTATCCGTAATTAATTGACCGTAGTATAATAAAATGGAAAAAAAATACCACACTCTTTAAACAGATCCAAAATCCAATAAAAATCGTAGGGATGGGCAAATGTAATACCATTAGCATGAGCGCCCTTTTTTTTTCTTTTGGCCTGGTACAGACACTTCAATAAAGAGTGGCAGAGTTAAAATAGTTTTATGGGCTCAAACTTCTCCTGTTAGTGAAATGATACGACCATGCACGTGTTTTCCACGTTTAAGTAAAATGTCTACCCTCACATATAACTGGGCGAACAGTGTTCTTATGAAGAACGCTATGACCTTCAGTATTATACATAATATATTTAATTGTCATGACACAGAAGTTGTCATATGTATAATATTAGTTTTGTTAAACAGCTGATGGCTATTATTTAAAAGTAAGATAGTATACAATGTCATCGTACATGTAAGATAAAATGGTGACACGATACTCTACTTTGAGCCAAATTATAACTTTCGTCATTATATATACGACCAATATTATTTGAATCATGAGTTTTAGGGGAATCGATTTTGCCGCTGTTTCTATGATTCTTCTATTGGATTCTGGAGCTGTTCCGGTGTCGTATAGTAAACCTTCTGCATAGCAAACCTTCCCCCGGAATGTTTACTATATAGTAAACATTTTCCTCGGAATATTTGCTATATAGTAACCCCCCCCGGATACTTTACTATATAGTAAATATTTCCCGGGGGAAAATGTACTATAGAGCAAACATTCCCCCATCCATAGGCAATCGTCCCCCTGGATATTTTACTATATAGTGAAAATTCCCCCTTAATCCGGATAATTACTATTGATTCGTAATATAGTAAATATAGTAAATCTTCCGGGGGGTTAATCTACTATGGGGGAAGGTTTACTGTATGACACCGGCAGTGCAATAAACTTTTTTTTTTAATTTTATATCTAAAACAGTAAAAATATTAATACTTCATTACAGTAATATTCAGAACTGTACAATATTTGATACTATTGTTTTTAAAAAAAAACCTCTATATTTGGAATGAAAACGAACAGGAATTTATTTCCAAAACGTTTTTATGTATTTACTGTGTCATCTTCATCGTCATATTTCAGGTCGTCCACAAACTCCCGTAAATTTCAGCTTGGTTAGTTCTACTGAAACAAGTATCTTGGTAGAGTGGACGCCAGGCTATAATGATGACCAGGAACAGACTTTCTATCTAGAGTATCGAGTACATGGAACAAAAACATGGCCCTTAAAAGACATATCTCACAATACCAAAACAGTTGACCAGTCTGACCTACGTTCTTTCTGGGTTAAAGGATAGTACATTATATGAATTGAAAATGTATTCGAAAAATATGTTTGGTAGAAGAAGCTTAAGTACAGATATAGACATCATACAGACAAGAGATAAACAGGACAAAGGTATACAATTAATGAGCTATGGTTCATACATATTTGAATAAGCTTGAGAAACAGGCACTACCAACATGAACAGACTATCAACAGGCACTGTGCATGCAATCAACAGGCACTGCATATGCAGCCAACATGCACTGCATATTAATCAACATGTACTGTGTACATTTGTATACAGTCAACAGGCACTACATATTAATTCACATGTACTGTATATACAGTCAACAGGCACTATATATTAATCAACATGTACTGTGTATACAGTCAACAGGCACTACATATTAATCCACATGTACTGTACATACAGTCAACAGGCACTACATATTAATCAACATGTACTGTATATAGTCAACAGGCACTGCATATTAAGCAACATGTACTGTATATAGTCAACAGGCACTGCATATTAAGCAACATGTACTGTATATACAGGTAACAGGCACTACATATTAATCAACATGTACTGTGTATACAGTCAACATGCACTACATATTAATCAACATGTATTGTGTATGCAGTCAACAGGCACTACATATTAATCAACATGTACTGTGTATACAGTCAACAGGCACTACATATTAATCAACATGTA
>MJUT01028961.1:12704-27904 GCA_002080005.1 Gigantidas platifrons | reverse complement strand
GGGGGGGGATTTTTTTTAGAATAAAAATAGTTTATTTTCCACTATGTCCAATATGTTTTTTTTAAAGTAGACATGAATACACCTCGGCCCTAAGAAATATAGTTTGTTTTGACTAACTTGACCCTACCTAAGAGTAAGTGTCTATCCTAGCTATTTTATTATTCATAGATTAGCTTCCAACCAGATTTGAACTGACATCTTTTCAACTTTATTGAAATGTACTACCTTGTACTATAGAAGCCATAATGATTTTAATGTTACATAAAGTACACATACAGATAAATAAAACACTCAAACAAGTACATGTACTTCAAAAGCATCTTGTACAAAGGACTGCATTTAAGGGGGTCCGCTCGACGGTCCGACGCCTCTTTAGTCCGACAGTTCGATAGTCCGACGGTTCGATAGTCTGACATATCACGCTAAAACATGAAATAAACCTTAAACTCAAATGTTTCTTTATAAATCATAAAGTTATCATTGTTTCCTTAGATTTTCCTACCTAAGCAACGTTAATACATTTTTTTAGATGCATTCTCCTTTGTTTCAGTGTTAAATTTAGACGAACCGTCGAAAAACAAAGACTTGCTAAAAAATCAGTCATAAATTTTGAAATTGTCATTTGACTTAAGGGAACACTTAATATTTCATTTTTATGGGAAGTCATGGAAGGAACTTTGGATCCTGTTTATTTTCGAAGTAACTTCAACCCTGCATTTTCTTCAACTAACTAAATAATTTTAATCCAAGTTAGTTGCCATCCTGCCCTTTTTACAACACATTTTAGGGCCTGTCTTTGTTCACCAAAATTTGGGCTCTGCCTTAGTTACAAATTCCTTCTCCCCCCCTTTAATACAAAAATGCTTGCTCCCTTACCAGTAGTCAGAATACCAGTGAAAATGGTGTTTGTTTATTTCTCAAACAAAATTTCTCATATTTTTAATATCAGTTCTTGAAAAATATGAATTTCACACTTTCACGTGTGCAATGACGGTGATCCGCAGTTCCCAGGTTGATGATGCAAGCGAAGGAAGTGTCAAAAGATGGCACTGTTCCATATTTAGAAATATCAATTTTGGTTTAAAATTGGCATCTGGAAAGTTGCCATGAGTAGATGGTAAATAAAGGACTCTGCTGCCCCTTGTCCCTTACATCTAAGAAATGGCTGCAAGGGCATTGCCGGAAACCGCGGAGACAAAGTTCTTATATACAACGGTTTTAAATACCAGAAGAACAGAGAGCGACTTCATGCTATATACTGGCGATGCTGGAGGCAAGAATACAGAGCCAACCTACAGACAAATGTTTTCAATTTAGATGATCGTGCGGCAAACATCATAATTTTGCAGGAAGGTCCCCATACTCATGAAGAAGACGATAGTGTAATCGGACTCGACCAAACACTAGAGTCTTTGCGTGATGTCATTCAACGGGATC
The DNA here is from genome assembly GCA_002080005.1 of Gigantidas platifrons. Classification (NCBI taxonomy): domain Eukaryota; kingdom Metazoa; phylum Mollusca; class Bivalvia; order Mytilida; family Modiolidae; genus Gigantidas; species Gigantidas platifrons. The sequence continues at coordinate 26,467 of MJUT01028961.1, read as the reverse complement.
CAAGCGTTCCAATAAAACGGGTATATAGCAACCTCGCGAGAAATGCGGCACGAGGAGGCGGGGATCGAGAACCTATACCTGAATTCCATCGAGTCCGTTTCTCAATGACACGCACCAGACTTGCGCACGTACCCGCAGTGCCTCATGATATTGATTATGTTTCTATCCATGGATCCTGGAAACGAACATGGTCTGAAGATCGATTCCTGTTGTACAAAAATAATGATTGGGGTGTTCTTATCTATTCAACAAATGAAAACTTGAGGAATCTAAGACAATGTACAGAAATATATTGTGACGGGACTTTCCGAACGTGCCCTAAGCCATATACACAATACTTTACAATTCATGGACGATACCGGAATAGGGTGCTGTGTTTTGTGAACTGTCTAATGACTGATCGCCATGTTGGTGACTACAGACATGAAGAAGAAAATACATGTACATTTGTACATCTGTTGTTAATAATACTAGTACATGTATGTTTTAAATGGGGGCCGTAGTGATAGTCCGACGCCTCTTTAGTCCGACAGTTCAATAGTCCGACGGTTCGATAGTCCGACGTTCGATAGTCCGACAGTTCGATAGTCCGACAATTGTCTACAAAAAAGTTGGAGGTTCGCTACACCATACGATTAATTCCCATAAAAAAAAAAATTATATCGTGCAAGAGTGGTTTCAGATTGTATTTTTTAGCAAATTTAACTGTATATACATTTATAAATCTTTTATTTTTCTACCAGACTCTACCAGATTCTGTTTAGATGCGCCGCCTAAATATCATTCTATCTTCGCTGGCCAATGGTATAGGCCAGCGAAAATGATCATATTCCACCGAACTAAAGTTTAAAATGTCAATGTAGCTTTATAATGTGTAAAAAGGGATATGCTGACACAAAATCGAAAGATTTGAAGTAAAGCAAAAGGAAGTAAGTCGCAGTGGGATTTTCTTACCGGGAAAAATTCTCACAAAATGCAAGTTCAAGATGACCCTAGAATCGGTTTGATTTGAAGTTTTTGTTTAAGCCGACTTTATTACATCTGTGATAGTGAAGACGCACAAGAAACAATTACATAAAAGAATTGAAAAGTGTCCATGGGATACATATGCCCCCACTTCCACATATTCTGAGGGGGAAAACTTTTGATCAGTTTTCAACTCACTGCCCAAAGGACATGGTACGATAAGGCCTATATTTGGCCCCCTCTATGACTGGAAATTAGAAATTTGATATGGAAAAGTTTTCTTCTGTTGTTTAGAAGGTTAAATGAATGAATAAGCTTGATCAACCACATTTATAAGCATATCATCTTTCAATGATTGAAAATATGATGTCCCAAATTTGGCAAATCTGCGAATTTTCTATCATATATGCAGAAATTGGGCAATGTTTGGAACATTTTTTCAATTTTTTAGTGCCTCCGCCAACTTGACCCATAATTATCGTTTATGATTTATAAATGCCGCTTTGACAGGAGTCCAAATCAGTTAAGATATCACTGGGTCACGTTGGCGGAGAACTTTGAACATAACAAAATAAGCATTGAAAATTTGCATTTTTCCAGATTTTGTTGTTTTTGGCACATTTTAGGCTTCCATAAATTTGAAAATTTATGAAATGGTGGAAATTTAAAACCACATTCAAAAAATCTAATCATTCAACTAACTGTGTATATCGCATTTTTGTCTTTGTAATTTGTTTTTTTCGTACAATAGGGGACCAAATATGGCCCTTATCGTACCTTGTCCTTTGAACTATGTGTACTTGTTGTATTGTGGTTCTTAGCATTCTGTTTAGGGTATCATGAAATTTGGATCAAGCAAACTAAGGTTGGAGTGCGTAACCAGAAATATTATCAGTTTGCTAAGTTTTCAAGGGGCATAACTCTGGAACGGTAAATGATCTAAAACCCATTTTCGAAATCTGTCTGGGTATTGTGGTTCTAGGCATTGTGTATAAGTTTCATTAAATTTGTATGAGGCAAACTAAAGCTAGAGTACGGAAACCAAAGTCGGACGGAATGTGAAGGGCAAGACTTAACGCCCTTTTCGTCTAGCGTCGGGGGCATAATTAGCAGGTGAAGAAATCTAACAAATACTGTCAAAATTTGATCGAAAATATCACATTCCTGAAACGGAACTAACACTTACAAAATCACAGGGCATATCGAGATACAACTTTTAAAAAACCAGAGGCTCCTAGGTATCGATCACCTGTAGACAAAATGGATTTTCAACCAGCGAAGATAGAATGATATTTAGGCGGCGCATCTAAACAGAGTCTGGTAGAGTCTGGTAGAAAAATAAAAGATTTATAAATGTATATACAGTCAAATTTGCTAAAAAAATACAATCTGAAACCACTCTTGCCCGATATTAAAAAAAAAATATTTTTATGGGAATTAATCGTATGGTGTAGCGAACCTCCAACTTTTTTGTAGACAATTGTCGGACTATCGAACTGTCGGACTATCGAACCTTCACTATTGAACTGTCGGACTAAAGAGGCGTCGGACTATCACTACGGCCCCCATTTAAGACATACATGTACTAGTATTATTAACTACAGATGTACATGTATTTTCATCTTCACCATAGGATGGTTAAATGTTTAAATTGTGTATTTATTGACACTGATTATATCAGGTAATAATATTCATTAAAAAGTTGTTAAATGTTTTCGAGATTCATGAAACCTTTTTTTTAGAGCTACAACATGAACTGTTAGTACATTTTGTAGCTTAAATAGTCTTAAAGGGTCAATATATTACTTCAGTAACAATATATGATATAAATATACAGGTATAACATGACAAACACAACAAATATTTAATGACTGATAAAAAAAATCATGAATACTCAAAAAACTGAAGATTGAGCAACACAACTAAAAATCAGGACAGACATGAACTCAGATGCTCCATATGAATCTGCAGTTTGAACTTCATTAATGGGCAAAAGAGCTTTTTTACATTGTACTTTAGTATGGAAGCATATATTTTCCAGTTAGCCAAGGCCGCAATTAAAAAAATGTGTGTTTCCCCTTTCACCTACCCTGACTTTTAGATTAGGTTAGGTAGGTAGGCTTTTTTTTTTTTATGGACTGACTACCAGAACATATATTTTTCTGCAGGCTGCATATTAACAATACTGTAACATTGATGTCTTTTATTTGTCAGATTAACTTTGTTTTCTTCTACAAGCAAAAGTCGACTATAAAAAGTGACTACAATGTACATCTAGAATATTTAGAATATTTCAGAGGAATTGGCTATGTTAGACTCACAGGGGCTTGCAGATATATTTTCATATCACCAGGTATGTATTAAAGAGAAGAAGGGAGGACACTTTTTGGGAGGCCAAAAGCGAAAGTAGAGTTTCGGCACCTTTTTTCGCTTCAAAAACGGTTTAGTCTTTGTTCTTCCCATAAAATTAATGCAAATACCGTTGTTTTTTGTTGATTGACTGGTTTACAGTGGAATAACACTCGTTCTTAAATTCCAAGCGGTGTGGACAACTTTTTATCATACTCAATTCCGGTTTATACGGACTAAATATTAAGGTGAGTTTTCATTGGTCGAAGGATTTAAACTTGCATTTTTCCGGGAAATTATTTACTCAATCTTGTCAAAAGAAATTCTTAAAATATTGTCTTCCTATATTTCCAGATTGATTGAAACAAGGAAAAAATATATTATAATGCAAGAGATTTAAGTTGTCTTTTTTCCTACTTTTTTAAATATATTTGGATTTTTTATTTCTACCAATACATGTATTATTAAGTCCGTAGAAACCGGAATTGAGTATGATAAGAAGTTGTACGTACCGTTTGGAATTTAAAAAAGAGTGTTATTCCACTGTAAACCAGTCAAGCAGCACAAATCATCGATATTTGCATTAATTTTATGGGAAGAAGAAAGACTAAACCGTTTTTGAAGCGAAAAAGGTGCAGAAACTCTACTTTCACTTTTGGCCCCCAAAAAAGTGTCCTCCCTTCTTCTTTTTAACACGTACCTGGTGAATAGCTGCGGAACTGTCGCCCTTATGGTCCTTGTGCAGTTATTCTGATATTTGCGGACCATAGGGCTACGGATTTCACCCTATCAAAAACTTTCGAAAATGCGCAGTGAAAATTTTGCTCACCTTTCTTGCAAATTATTGTCATGAAATCGGGTCCGAGAACGATCAAACATATATGTATCGTTTCGTTAGATATTTATCTACATTCTTCTATGCTTACTTACCTATTAATAATCACTTCCAGCTCATTATTATAACAAATGTCTCATTTGTGACAAGTCCCGCCTACTTGACGTCAGCCATCTTGCTACTCTGGTAGTCTCGTTCTGAGGTCACTTGATTTTTCCAATTATAACCCTATTTTATTTATCACTTGAGGTCAGTAAGTATAGAAGAATGTAGATAAATATTTAACAAAACGATACATATATATGTTTGATCGTTCTCGGACCAGATTTCTTTGACTATAATTTGCAAAAAAGGTGCGCAAAATTTTCAGTGCATTTTCGAAAGTTCTGGATAGGGTGAAATCCGTAGCCCTATGGTCCGCAAATATCAGAAAAACTTCCCAAGGACCATAATGGCTATGGTTCCGCAGCTAACCTGGTGATGTGAAAATATAACTGCGAGCTCCTGTGTTTAGACTAGAAACCATCAACATTTTCAATCAGACTAGAAACAATGAACATTTTAAAGAAAAATGCAAATACATAAGACTTATAAAAAGTGAAAAAAAAAACAATGCTCAGTACTTAGTATAGTCCATTTGACTTCTATAAAACCTACAGAAATTTTTTTTAAAAAATCCAGTTTTCAAATCAACATTTTTTTTATAGATGTATATTACTATATGATATATACGAACTCTGACAATTAATTTCAAAATGTTTGGTCCATTATTAAAAAAGTTACCCATTAGATCTCTATGTTAATTATATTCTCTGAAGTGTAAAAATCTGGCTGGAGTGAGTACAAAATAATAACAGACCGTACCATGTGACATAGGACATTTAAATATTAATGGACATCAATAACAATTGACTATCACCTTAATGGCCAGTTGATGAGTTATAGTATAACTAACTGTGATGTTCGATTACCAAAAATATGTCACGAATGACCGCACAACTGATAATTCACGAATGTGCGAAGTGCATGAGTGAATTATCAGTGTAGTGCGGTCATGCGTGACATATTTTTGGTAATCGGACATCGAAGTTAGTTATACTGTTTATTATATAGACTGTTTTGAGTCAATAAATTTGATATTTTCTTTCATCTGCATTGCATGTGTTTATTTCTTTATTGCACATTAATATACAAATGTGTCCTTGGCTACTCGTTGACTGAAAAGTTTGTCTAATGCTTTCTATTTTGTAAATAAATAAATTAATGTGCACATATTTCGATTAGGAATATAATTTCCATGTTGGTTACACTCGACCTTGAAAGACACAATTTTATTTATTGACACTTGATGTATCTGTTTCATTTTTTTACTATATGTACATTTCATTTGTACTCTTGTGGGAAGAATGTTTTGTCATGTGTTGTGAAAGAAGTCGGATGCATACCAATATATGGCCGTTAGCAAAACCAAAACTATTTCAAATTTGATGGATTATATAATTAGAAAACAAGTAATTTAACAATATAACAGCTAGGAAATGTAAATCGTTAAATGTGGGTCCAAATGTAACGGTTCAAACGTTAAATGTGTAATTCAAACGGATTATAACGGAAAGAAACTGGACTAAAGTTCACTCAGAATCGAGACCACTAAACGATAAAGGTAGGATTCTTTTATATTAGTTTTTGCTATTTGTAGTCCGGAATCATCACTTTGTCTTTTCTGACTAGACATAGGATTGTTAAAATTAAAAGTTCCTCCGTAAATGTAAGTGTTCCATAAAAAACCAGATGACATCTTGGTGTCAGATGTCATTGAACTAGTACTTGTGGTTGACGAAAGCTGCGAAAAATTTGGATTCATTTCACAAGAAGCAATAGAACGAACACTGTTATTTGGAGTTAATTTATAGCAGACGATCTTTTGGGGGTGGCTAAAGCTTTATCCTACTGTTGGAAAGATTCTTTCTACCGAGACCACATGTTTTAGAGCATAATTCTGCCATGAAAAGTATTAAAACATGTCAATGTTTGCCAAATTTACGTGCTTTTTATTGTATCGCAATGAAATACTAGATTAAGATATCCTTTTGTTTATTTTTTAAATCTTTCCTTTATCATAAATGAAACTAACAATCTGTCAATGAAATGAAGCAAAGCGACATCACTCCATATAATATTCTAAAAAAAATAGTTCCGGCTTGAAAAATGGCGGGAAAAATAGCGAGAGTGAAAATAAAAATGGTAATTTCACTAGTGAAATTATCGTTTTTATTTAACTCGGAAATCACGGTATTTCATCGATATCAATATAATAATAGTCTTTTAATATTTAAATGTCTTATGTCACATGGTACAATGAAATATACATTGAGAGCACATGTCTGTTATTTTTTTTTATGGTTGGACTCTTACACTATTTGTACTCACTCCATGCAAATTTTTATACTTCAGAAAATATAATTAACATAGAGACCTAATGGGTAACTTTTTTAATAATGGACCAAAAATTTTGAAATTAATTGTCAGAGTTCGTATATATCACATATTAATATACATCTAGAAAAAAACTTGTTGATTTGAAAACTGGATTTTTACGAATTTGTTTCTGTATGTTTTATAGAAGTCAAACGGACTATACAATGACTTGTTATACATGTAGTCTTCTTTAAAATTCTGACAAGTGACTAGATTCTGGAATTAAATAAATTTCATATATGAAATTTATGAATTCAGTGAAGACTAGAATAAATCTAAACTGTCAAACAATGAACAATGCAGAAAGAGACATATCATGTACTCATACAAGCCTATCACCAATACGGCGTGGGTTCGCGCCCAGCTTTGTAAATTACAAAAAAGGGTGCACTCGACTCGCAACCGCAAGTGATAAAGTTTACCAGTTGCTTGCCCATGGTCGGTCGTTCTCTCCGGCTTCCTCCACCACTAAAACTGGTCGCCATGATATAGCTGAAATATTGTTGAAAGTGGCGTTAAACACCAAAAATCAATCAATCAATCATGTAAATATAGACATCATAGTCTCAGAGAAATAAATGTAAATTTTGCTTGAAAAGTACCACTTTAATCACAAGACACAGTAGAAAGATACACCCATTAACAAAATATATATTAATGTCACTGATAGAATGGTAAGAGTGATGTCTATGATTCATTACTGTCTCTTTCTGTGCTGTACCGATGTCTATATATTATTTTTTTTAAGACTAAGACTAAGAATTTTGACTTCACATTGAAGAGTTTGACTACTAAATGTGTAACCGATTCCAGACGGACGCGCATCGATTTTCCGGAAATTACGATTTTATTTTTAAAAAAATGTTGTTTTTTTTTGTCAATAAATTTTTTTGACTCGGCGGCTTTTTTAAGGGTCGGTCGATGAAAGGGGAAACAAACTTAATTTTAATTTAGGCCCAAGTGTATAAGGATATTTGAACTAGGGCATGCTTTAAAATCATAGTGACTTTTTTTTATTGCTACAGCCTTGAAAATTTACCAGACAAATAAGGAATACATTTTTTGTACATTTTTATTAAAGATGTATACCAAATGTAATGAGCATCATTTAAATTATTATATTTATTGGGGTAATTGCACTTCATGATTGTGAATTTATATTTCAAAGATAAAAAAACAACATTAAAAATTGTGAAAATAATTATTGACAATGTTCTTTTTATTTAAATGTTACATTTTAGTGTAATTTTCATAAAAAAAACATGAGGGTACCCCTATTGAAAGCCCCATATTTTTTTCCATTGAAAATATGCTATGTTTTTTCACATTCTGAATGATAACATGTATATGATGTTTCCAGTGTGTTGTTTTTGAATGTTTATTAAAAAGAAAAAGTGTGGAAAAAGTTGGGTCAGTTTTTTAATAAAAATGAATTTATTCCTAAATATGGATATGGATCTCATATATTTTTATAAATGCAGTTAACTTCAAAAAAAAATTTTTCAATTATAATGGGTAGCATTAAATATGACAAATTCCCATGGACTTGTCTCTGAATCCATTCAAACGGATACCTCATCATAATTTTATGATAATATATAATCAGATATGACGTTTTATTTTCAGTCGGGGCAACTTGGACATTCAACAAATACAATAATATTGAGAAGAAACGAACATAGATCGTATGTTTGGGTTTTCTGTGTAATATGTACCTTTCAATCAAGTCAGATTTTCGACCGTTTGTCGATACATTTCGGCGCAGTAGATATTTTTTGAGCTTCTGCACCGATACAGCTGATCGTCGTCCGCCATCTTGGAATCAAATAACTGATAGAACACATGCGCCACCTTTCGGGAAAAGGCGTAGGTGAACCCCATTGTGACACTGGACATGTTTAAGACAATACCTGATTAATTGGTATTTTGACAATACATTCATAAAAACTTATAATAAATTTTAATATTTGATTTAGCACAATTACTCTTTGAAGATTAAATTAATGTGATAGAGTGGACAGATTGATATTTAATTAATATTGGTTTTCTTATTTTAGAGTAGTTAATATTAATTAGTAATTTAGTATATTGTATGAGTTCATCATTTCTTTTCATATTTTCATTATTCTTATTCCTTTATGCATCTTTAGATATTCTTTCTATTCTCTAAGTTCATAGGTCAGTTAGTCATGTGTTTCTAATTCTAATTTCTGATTGGTTCTAGCATGGATTTATATAGTAGGACATAAATCCTTGGTTCTAGTCATTAAGGACTAAATTTTTTGAATATGCTCTTTGTGAGAACAGGTCAAGAAAAAATGTCTTCTGAACAATAGATTTTACTTATCAGACAATTACATATATTCTGGACACAAATTCAATACTAACCAGGTCAGTTATTAACATTTCTACTCTTTAATATTTTGCACAGTTTTCCTTTAGTATGAATCCGGGAGTAATGTATTTTTGATAGAATCAGAATGAATGTTTATGAAAGTCAAACAAGTTTTATTGAAGACAGTTATTTTCATGTGTTCATGAAAACAGAATTACTATTATATTTCCATTGCTTGTATACAGAGTATTATTTAATACATGATCCAGATTTGTGCATTACTTGTAAACTACGTGTTTTGGATCTATTCATTAGATTTATGAAGGGTATTTTTATATTTTGTACAGGACCAGAATAATGTAGATTATGTATTGAGATGGTGTAATTTAGACCACAGGCGCATGGGGCATGGATTTCGTCTCCTCCTCCCCCCCCCCTCTTTTCTCTACTACCCCCTTTTAAAAAAAAACAATTTCAAATTTAAAAAAAAGGGGGTAGTAAAAAAAACGGGGAAGGAGGAAACGAAATACATGCCCTATGTGCCTGTGATTTAGACCACTTCAGGCACTTGTGTTTATCATTGTCTAACCTGTATACCACATATATGGTAAGATCAATGTATTTTATATTAATTGTATTATCTGTTTATTTTTAGTTCAGTCATGTACTGTTTGTGTCTTGTTACTTATGTTTTACCTATGTCGTGTGTTTATGTTTATTGTAAATCATGCGTAAATATTCGTCTGTCAATTATACGGACGTAGCGTCATTTATTCATTTATTATTAACTCGAATAATACTGCGCCCTCTATCGGCACTATCGCTGGACGAGGGCTTGAACGCTCTTAATGGTAAAAATCCGTCAGCTGCTATCTGGTTCAGACAACCAATCAAATGTCCGATATTAGCGCGTATGCGCATTGGTGACTTCCTTTACTTCCGTTTGTAAATATTGACAAAACAAACGCGGAGAATGATTGTGCACGTGCTTTTGCATATTTAGAAAACAAATACACCTTTATTCTCATAATTATGATTTAAATTGCCATAGATTCACAAATCTTTAAAGATTTAAATAAATAAAACACTGTGTAATCATTTTTTGAAGTTTTTATGTTTTAATCTAAATTTGCTAAAATGTCACAATACACATCTAACATGTATGTGGGACTATAAAAGTGACTTTTTATGATTATTGTTAGCAAAGGCACTCGTGGCACGGAATTACTACCCCTTTCGGATTACTTGTTTATTTTCAATAAAATTTCTTTATTATTTCATCTCTTTTTCCTGAATTTATTGTGGATAATAGGGTCGACACACGTAACTTGCCGTTAGCATAAGATTGTATAAATATGGATATGCACAAGTTAAATTAAGGAAAATGGGATGAAATAATAAAGAAATTTTATTGAAAATAAATATGTAAACAGAAAGTTGATTATTTCATAAATTTTTTATTTAAATACCCATCACAATATCGTTAAATTATTATACTGATTTTTTTTTAAACCATTTTTGTCTTTTTAATTGATAACTGACCCATGTTAGGCTAAATAAATGAAATGTGACTTAATGTGTTAATTATATAAATCCTTGCCTTCTATAAATTTTAATTTCTTATCTAATTCTTATTCTTATTACGTAACAATATGGCCAAAATAGATGACTTCACAGTAGGAGCTCTATCTGTATATTGGTTACTGTATATTACAACTGACAGCTAATGCATGACAAACAATTTTAATCAGCCATCAGTATCATAAAATACCTTTTTCAAAATCTTCATTTTAAATAATATTAAAAAATCATTATAAGAATGAATTCAATTCAAGCTTTTCTTTACTTTCCAATTTTGAAATAGAAATCAATATGTTTAAATATTTAAAAAATAGTAATTATTCATCTAAGTTTTATTTCATATTTGGTTGTACATATTTATCCGGATATGTGTATTCCATACAGCATTACATCATCTGATCGCTTCATTGGACAAATTTACAAACACTTTAGCTCCTCCTATTTTAATGTCATAATACCCATAAGTCATAGCGATTTACTGTTTCCTGTTTGACGGATTTTTTCAATGAATGCATCCAGGCGTTAATGTAGCGACCAGCGGGAGCGTAATATAACGACTGGATTATTCGGGTTAATTTATTATATGTATACTGGGTTTACCTCATTCCGATGGTCTTACGGAAACACACCTTGTAAAATATACGATACCTATCGTTTGAATGAATCTGTATTCATACAAACATATTATGCTATGAACTAATAAAAAAAAAATAATATCCTTTTAAAACAGGAGTTTTAACCTTGTGTTCAAGTTATCGATTGTTGACAGTTCTCCGATGGGACCTTTTTTTACCTTAACCTCGTTCCGATGTACTGGGAATTCCCTGTTATGGAGAGCCATTGGGGCTGATATGCTTGACTGCTTTGGCGGGTTATTTATATCAGATATATTTGAACCAAATAAAAGATTTTTTTTTATTATTTTAAAAATTCTGTATAACACACTTAGATGGAAAAAAAATTTAAATGTAAAAAACAACAATTGATTTTTTTTTTGATTGTTTGGGATTAAATTTTATGCACTTTTTGGCAATTTTCATTTTAAATATCACATATTTTAGGAGTTGGAAGAAACATATGATGGTAAAAAAAACAACGCTTGATCTTTTTTTCTAAGTTGTTCACTCATGCCGTATATTGCTTTCATTCCAGTCGTATTATCGAAAAACAACAAAATTCTCATAATTGTTAATCTGATTTTCCATAGTATTTTCTTGCGCTCAACTGTAAGTGCAACTTTATTGTCATTGGTAACTAGGAAGCTGGATAGCAGACGAACACAAAACAGTTTTCACATGTTCAATAAACGATATCTAAGTTGGTTTTTAAGATTTATCAAATGAGATGGCATATAAGGGTGAAGGAGAAGTTGAGATTTATTATTATATATAATAAAACGGCAAAAGCTTACCTGAAATGCAAGCATTTCCAAAAAGTAGGTGATGTAAACAAAGCGTGTCGTCAGTGAAACGTGACCTGCATTCTCGGACCGGCGACTGCGTAAACGGAGGTACGCCAATCACAAAAAGAAAATACCTCGGAACGAGGTATAACACGGAATGAGGTGAAGACAGTATATATGTACAGTTAATTATATCTTTATAATTATATTGTTGTGGAAAAACTACGTTTCTGTTTATATTTATTTATATGATAGTATATGGTGAGAACATACACCTTGTTTACATTTAACGCATTGTATTAGCAGATATTGCGTACACTGAACTGGTTGATATAAACCTTCGACAGTTTGTACATTGTCATTGACTGAGTTTGAAAACATGCAAAACAAAAATGGCCAATTTATATTTTGTTTACATTGATTTTTTTTTTTTTCAAGTGTTACGCACACTTAGTACTTAATTTATGACACATTCAGTTAACACTTGAGCATTTTTTTTCGTTTTGTTCATACTTTATTTTATTTAGGCTTAGTCATTAATTTTTTTTTCTTTCACTTTTGACTGGTCAGTGTTATACACTTGAAGGTAATTGATCTTTGCATTAACGTACATACTGTTGACACATGTGATTATGAATACTTAGAGATATTTGTGTAGTGTTGGTGTTATATATGAACAAGTGAACTTAGAATTTAAGTAACCATATACAGGTCAATAAGAACTTTAGAATTTTGTGCTTTCATTTTGCACTTTGTTTAAGTACATGTGTACTTAATGAACTAGTTACACTTAGTGTGTTGGTATATATCCATTTATTTAAATTTGTGTTAATACTTTGTGTAAAGGGTATAAATTTGTTTTATTTGTATGTAACTGTGTATGTCATTGTGTTTGCTTGTAAGATGTGAGTGTCCTTGACCTTTCACCTTTTAATAAACTTTGTCCTTCTTAGTACATACCCACACATAGTGACATACCCTACTTTACGCACTACAGTGCATATTAACTAACACATTCACTTACACATTTGAAAACTAGTACATACAATGTACCTGAGACAAGAATATTATTTGTAGATCATCGCATTGAAGCCAGATGTGAAGTTATAATTTAACTTTATCACTTTAAGCCAGATATAGACTTTATCACGCAACCTTGCGGATCCAGGTGTATTTAATAGTACATGTATAGATAGTCGTTAGGAGACGACAGGTAATGCTACTTAGGTGAGTATCCCCAGCCCATATACAGAAAAAACTCGCATACACTTAGGATTATACAGCAGGGTTTTCCCTAAGAACCGACCGCCGGCCAAATTGACCGCTTCAATCTATTTTCTGGCCGGTTCAAAAGCTTCCAACAAAAATTATTTATTGTGATTTTGACTAAAAGGATTCGTTTTCAAACTTTCTTGAATGAAAAGCAAGTAGAAAAAGAGTTTTATTGGCGAATGACTTCATGTTTGTTTGTATCATTTTAACTTCCTTAAAGTTTAAGTTGTTGACACTTTCCCGATGATATATGAAACGGCACTTTTCATTGGTCGATATTTTCACGACTGGTTCTTTGCTCTCGCATAGATAACAACCGAAAAATCGAGAGAGCCACGGTAACCAGTATGTGATGAAAAACGAAAACACGTGTATAGTCCAACATCAATATAAAGAGAACCTTGCACGATTTTTTTTCTCTTTGACAGCGACCTCAAAGCGTCGGAAAGGGTTGCATAACATCTTTCAGAAATCAAATGACAGTTGAGTTGATAATGAGCTGCTAAATCTTCCAGCATGCTCCTATCAACGGCGATTTGTTACCC
>MJUT01028961.1:0-12116 GCA_002080005.1 Gigantidas platifrons | reverse complement strand
CCAATCAACAAATCAGGGATGGAATTAAAAACAAAAACACAAGAAATGAATTAATTTACATGTACATGTAAAAGTAAAACTGATACAATGACTCAACTACAATGTGAGTAACTTGAAAACATGAACAAAGCATTTTAGATATTCAAACTTGGTACAAGATTAATGAATTAGTCTATCACTGGTCAGTCTGGGTGGCTGTATAACAGTACATGCATTGTCAAGTAAATTTATTTCTGTGTACTTTTAAAATTTTGAACTTCTGTTAAGGTTTTTACATTTTCTATAGTACATTTTAGATATTGCTGAAAGTCATTCATAGTCATGATAGTCAGTAAAATCATACTGCAACCAGGCCCTAAGGTTATACAACTTTTTGAGCTGAGTTTCCAGCTCAGACTCAAGGATTGACCAATATCAAAACTGAAAATTTTGTAACAAGGATATTTCAGCTTTAAGACTCAGCTCAGAAAGTTTTATAACCTTGAGACCTGTACTAGAATAACAAGATATTGCAAAAGGAAGCACACAAAATTGTCATTTTCAACCATTAATTTATATGTTCAGAATGCACAAGAGTGCAGGATTTTACGTCTAATTTTTTTAAATTTCCTGGGGGGACAAACCAGACCCCCCACACATAGCACACCGCTGTGCGGCGCGCACGCCTTGGGCCTGTTAAAATTATATTTTGGCCTTCTACAAAAAAATAAAGGGAATACCCTGTATACACATATATTTATTGACTTTGTACTGTGATTGTGTTGTGAAATGTCTACTTGCAGTTGTTTGCGTTGTGATTGAGCTGTGTCTCAACTGTATTCTAAACTCTTTGTGTGTTATACTTTGTCTATTGAGTTTACTTTGCTGCTTTACTTTACTTGATTAAGATGAACTCATTTACTTAATGCTTTGTCTTGTGATTTTGAATTAATTGTGTATATATATTTACTGACTGAATTTGTTTTCAGGGGAGATAATTCTTATTGTGTTTGTAAATATTTACTGACTTAATAATTTATTTTCAGGGGAGATAATTATTATATTCTCTTGATATGCATTGACTTATCTTTCTTTGATTAATTAATTGTGTATATAGACACATTTACCAAGAGCTGACCTCATTAACAAGGGCGCAGCCATTAGGTAGTCACGTGGTACATCAGCCATAGCATTAGTGAAAGATTATGCACGTGCTCTGATCAAAACATTATCGATCTCTTGTTTACATTTTTTGTTTGTCTGTTTTCATTGAAAATAATTAATGGATATCACTGAAAAATATCAGAAAGGTGGAGGCACTTCATGTGCAGCAAATAGGTGTTCAAATAACCGCAGAAAATTAAATTTGTGGAAAGAATCCAACTGTGAATTGCACGGACAATTGCATAAAGAATGTGCCTGCTTAATTCCATATAAATTTCATATCATGCCGTCCGAGGGACCTATTAGATTAGAATGGATCAAGGCAATCAATAGAAAAAAATTGCCAAAAAATGTGTTCGTTTGCTCTGAACATTTTCTTGATGGAATGCCAACGGACAGAAATCCGTTCCCAAAGCTAAAAATGGGATATGAAACAAAATGTACTCCCGGACGTCGCAAAATTCAGAAACATGACGGTAGCGTTAAAAAACGTAATTTAAATGACAGTAATGATCAATTTGAACAGCATGATGATTTAGAAAATGAACAAATACATTCTTCACCTGAGGCTTCTTGTAGTTATAGCGTTCCAACTACGACATGTACTGCCACCCAATATGACCAAACTGACTTTACTATATGCAATGACCATTCATATGCTACAGAATGGTCGGACTTTCAGGATAAATTTTCGCAGACAAAACTTATTCTAACTGTGGAAAAGGGATTACAAGCCAAACTAGACAGTGGAACAATGTCTGCTGCCCGAAATATAGTTACTGACAGTGATTCTTTGCTGTTTACTGGTGTCACCATGGAAGTATTCTTTACTTTAGTAGAGTGCATGTCTCGATTCAACACGTTCAATTTTCAACTGGACATTGCAGATCAAATTATGCTTGTTTTAATGAGATTAAAATTAAACTTAATATTTGACGATTTATGTCGTAGGTTTGGAATTTCAAGCAGTTTAGCATGCAAGATTTTCAATTCATGGATACCCGTTCTAGCCGACAAGTTGAAGTCCCTTATTATTTGGCTTCCTAGGGAAACAATAAGAGCCTGTTGTCCTGAATTCTTTTGAGAAAACTATCCTAGAACTACATGTATAATAGATTGTGCAGAAACATTTATTCAGAGACCTACAAATTTGAAAAGTAGAGGAGAAACATACAGTAATTATAAATCACACAATACAGCAAAATATATGGTAGGGATATCTCCACATGGACAGATAATGTTTATTTCGAAAGCCTTTGGTGGACGGGCAAAAGTGATAAGTTTATTGTGGAAAAAAGTGGTTTTTTAGATTATCTGTTGCCTGGTGATGAAGTCATGGCAGACAGAGGCTTTACAATTGATGATTTACTTTTTCCCAGACAAGTCAAGCTTAATATACCAGCCTTTACATAATGTAAGCCACAACTTAGTGGAGAAGATGTGACTTCAACTCGCCGTATTGCAAGAGTTAGAATACATGTTGAGCGAGCAATACGACGACTGAAAGTTTTTAAAGTACTAAGTAGTACTGTGCCTGTGTCTTCCCTGAAACTTTTTGATGATATACTTATTGTGTGTTCTGCTCTTGTGAATCTAAAATCTGATCTTATTCGGGATACTGAGGAAAATGATTAATTTATAAAATAAATAAATGTACACGTAATGATGTTGTTATGAAAATCCAGTCGGGAAAGGTTTTCTTCAGTTTTAGAACCGGTATATACTGTATATGTATTTGTGTTGAATAAAAGTTTGAAAATTATATTTTTCACGATACATGTACATATACATTTTGTACCTCCTTTTTCAATTTTTCCTACTTGTAAATGTACATGTATGTGATAAAAATCATGTCTGTCAGTACATGTAAATAGTTGATCTTCCAATGCAGAATTTTTCATTGTTTGTTCCATCCATGATGGGGTATAATTTTACTTGTAACACCATGTGGGTTATTTCATGACTGTAAGTGAAATAAGGAAGAAAATTCAGCACCTGAAGGAAAATGAAACCATTTTCAAAAGAAGTGTCTGGAAAATTGGTTGAGTGATAAATAAAACATACATGAATGGGGCATACATGTACCAATAATATTTCAAGCTGTAGACTGTACTGTTAATAAGTTATTAATTATGGGTTTAATCAGTGCACAGCTTCTTTCAAGATTAATTGTACATTGCATAAGATAAACATCAGATTATCTTTGGTCTGCACAGCATGATGTCTATTGATTTAATATTGTGTAAACAAGTTCTCCTATGACCCTTTGGAAAGTAAATACATGCAAAGTGAATGCATGTATGCAATATCAGGTTTACATTAAACCATTTTTGTGTTTTGTTGTCACTCTTTTTTGTGTAAAAAAAAATTTGTCCTTCAATGACCAGTTCTAAATTCTCGACAAAGTTACTGTAAACATTTGCAAACTATAAAATGTTTTGTGGTAAAGCTAAACTGGAATCTTCAGAAATATAACTTCTTAAATAAATCAAACTCAGAACTTCAGATTATCACTTAATGTATTGTCCACTTATCAGCAGTTTTGTGACAATTTATAGTTTGTGAATATTTACTGTTACTCTGACAAAAATACATACATACAAATGTACAATGTACATGGGGCCCGGGTGGCTCAATGAGTTAGGTAGTTGGATTACCTAACAACCCATACAAGCCTATCACCAATACGGCGTGGGTTCACGCCCAGCTTTGTAAATTACAAAAAAGGGTGCACTCGACTCACAGCCGCAAGTGATAAAGTTTACCAGTTGCTTGCCCATGGTCGGTGGTTCTCTCCGGCTTCCTCCACCACAAAAAACTTGTCGCCATGATATAGCTGAAAGGGAGGGTACTCTCCAAACTTTTCTGTATGTAAGCTCATCAAATGAACATTTACACCCCCCCCCTAAAAAAAACTATCGCCCCCCCCTCCTCCCAACTAATTACCTGAATTTGTTTTCACCCTACATGTCAGTCGGAAGAATTTAACTTATTTGAAAAAATGACCATAAAAAAAGAACACGCCTACATGTACGTACAAAGAATTTTGGTGAGTACCAATGTGGCTTTTAGTTTGTAACACACATGACACAAAGAGAAATTCACATTCACTTTATAAAATTTACTTTTAGCAAATTTTAAAATTATTCATAGATGTACATGTACAATCTCAATGAAACACACATCATAAATGCATGAACTTTTTAAAACTCTTGCTGAATACCAAACGGTCTTCTTCAATTTCGTCAACTATGCGATTCATCATTTTCTTGGCATAAAATGAACGAAGCCTATTCACATTGTCACGTACAAAGGTATCATCATATTTAACGTCAATGAATTTGAAGTCATTCGGACTGAGCCAGATAAGGAGCTTGCATTTCTTGAGCCCAGTACAAAACATTGTTAACTGTACTTGCATATAAAATCCTCTTGTTCCTTTAACGTTAAGTTCTACATTGCCAGCTTGGTTGATAAAAACATCATATTTTTTACTATGAAATAATTCAATTAATGTACTCCACTTTGTAGTTGGAACAGGACATTTAATTTCCAAAACAGTATCTCCATTTATAATTCCGTCCGGACTGGAAGATAACCAGTTTTCATCAACCGACACAAACATTCCTTTTTCCACAAGATCATAACCATTTGATATCATGTATTCCTTTGCTATATGTTCATTTTCTTGTCCATGTTTGGTGAATTTGTTGCCTACAAACTTTGGATGTAAATGCTCCCTGATAAAGTTAGTGCAGTCTGTTGTCTCCTTAATAGGTACCTTACTAGCACTGCTTGCAGTAATGCGGATTTTTCTGGCATCCCTCCATAATAAACTTTTGCTCTGGGTCACGGTATCCTCCTCGAATTTCTTTAGGCGGTCAGAGTCAAGAGTTACATATTTCAAATAAAATAAGCTGCATTTTTCACACGAATTTAAACTGTCATGTTCACTGTGATTTTGATGGACATTGTCTTTTACTGCTGGCTGACAGTTGAAACTTTTGTTTATAGCTGTGTTCTTAATTTGAAACAAAGGTATAAGTGGGGAATCTTGTACGGCACTACGTAAATCTTCAGCAGACAAATACATTGGAGTGTCACGACTACCAGGAACATTAACATTGTCATCGATTAAATCGTCACCAAGTATAGGTTTCTTGAATGCAATGTTTGCTAAAGATTTGGGTTCAACATTTCTCTTTGTTCCCCTGTTCCATTTTGCAGTTTCATCAGTACAGCTAACTCCTGTCATATTATTTCGAACTGCATGTTCAACCTTCCAAAGTATGGCACCTACATGACTGCAAGATAGCCCCTGGCCTGCCATACATGTACACCATCCCTCTTCAATGACGCCATCCAATGTACAAATTACAAAAGTTTCATTTACCTTATTAACAGTTTGAGATGCACGTACATCCGCTTTCAAATAAATCCTGTTGTTTACACCTACACAATGCAAAATTTTGTCAACATTTCCACTTTGAAAGTAGTTGTAACTTTGAAGACTTTTGTAGTTCTTCATTTCAGCACCGTCAACAGCTTTCGATGAAATCAAATAATTGTAAATGTCCCCGTACATTATGTTTGGCCAATATCTCATGTCATCAGTCCAATTGTTTACGTTTTTCAAATCCGAGGGCATCGAACTTTTCACTTCAGAAGACATCGTACAAGTAGAAATTCAATAATCTTTTAAGCACTAATTGGTTTTGTTTACAATTTTTTTCATTCACGCAATGGCGGACTGTTAGTATCGTAGACTAGCGGCGGCTATCATTACAAGGGGAGACAATTGGAAAAATCCGTCTATACATTACTAATGTTGACTTAATTTATTTCAGGGGAGATAACTCTGACACATTTTGATATTTATATTTGTATTTTGATTAATACTTACTTTATTTATTTCAGATAAAAAAAAATTGTTTTGCCTAGTTTGTATTTCATACTGATTTACTTTGACATTTCAGATTTGGATTATGCCATTTTGATAAAAAAAAATTCAGACAGATTAACTTGTATTTTTCTTTTGATATTAATTATTTTAGGTTTTTGATTTCAGTTTTGAGATTATTACTTTTATTTACAGATGTGAGACTTATATATTATTTGTACTTACATATGTAGTAATAATATTATTATTATGTTGTAGATTGTTCACATTCATACACATTTGTATTTACAGGTACTTTATATTTATTTGTACTTATTCATAGGTATTTTTTTATACCTTGTAGATTATTTCTTTATATTATTTTTTTCCCAGGTGTTTGTTTCTATTTAGGATTTTTTTTTCTCCACCTAGGAACATTTTGTCTTTATTTAGATTTGCACTTTGATATATTTCCTGATTATTTTCAATATATAACAACATGGCGGATCCAATTCCAGAGGAATACAAGCATCTCATTGCCACACTACAGCAAATGAAAGTTAAACCAAAGGCAGATAACCCGAAGGAATTTGAAAGTTGGATTCATGAATTTGCAATGGAGACATTAAAGCCAGAAGTAAAACAGGAGCCACATGCTGTGGCAAGCAGTAGTCAACCAATAAGATTGAACAACTTCTCTGGCAATAAAGATAAGAAGGGAAAAGAAACATCATATGAGCTATGACGATATGAAATAATGGGACTTCTACGAGATAAGAGCCATACTGAAGAAGCCATCATCCAGGCTATTCGAAGGTCAGTCAAAGGAGACGCTGGACTTGTCGCCATGCGATTAGGACCTGAAGCATCCTTAACCGAGATACTTACCAAGATGGAAAGCGTTTATGGAAATGTGGATGAAACTGAAACCATCATGGGTGAGATTTATAATGCAAGACAACAGGAAGATGAGGATGTCTCGGAATGGAGTTGTCGTTTGGAGGGAATCCTTGATAGAGCTGTCAATGCAGGTAATGTTAGTAGAGACCAGGCACGTTCCATGTTGCATGACATGCTGTGGAAAGGTTTGAAACCAGCACTCAACGATGTCACTCACTATGAAAAGGAGCGTTACAGCACCTTTGACAAATTGAGAACAGCACTCAGACGAATAGAGAAGGAACATCAACTTTACCACCCTTTGAAGATAAAAGCTACATCCAAGCAGGCAGTAGTGACAGGTGAGATAGATCAGTCTGAATTATCAGGTGTCCTGAAACAGATCAACGCCCGTCTTCAGAATTTAGAATCCCAGCAACAGGACAGGTACCAACATCGTCAACCATATCAACAACAACAGTCAAGTTCACAACAACCATATCAACAACAACAACCAGGTTTACAACAACAACCATATCAGTACCAGTAGAGATATGATGCCAATAGAGACAGAGGACGAGCAAAAGAAGATAGGTTTAGAGGTAGAGGATACAGAGGCTATGGTCAGCAACAACACCAGCAGCCTAGTAACTTCAAGTTTCCGGAAGTCATATGCATCCGTTGTCATCGGGAAGGACATATTGCGAAAGGATGCCGAAGTAACACCGATGTAAATGGTAAATCGTTAAACTAAAGGATGTCAGCGACACAGGGCAGCCGACTGACATGAATATACATTGCCCTAATCAGAACTTGGACAAAACTATACCACCAGGACTTTGTGGAAGACCAACTGAAAGTGTCATTTGCATCGATGGAGTGAAAACAACTGCTCTTTTAGACACTGGATCTACAGTCTCAACAGTATCTTGGACATTTTTTGATCAACACTTGAAGCACATACCATTAGAACCTTTGGAAAAGATCATCAACATAGAATGTGCAGATGGGAATTCATTACTTTACCATGGATATATTGAAACAGCCATTCAACTTAAAGAAACAGACAGCACTTTTCCATGTATTTTCTTGATAATTCCAGATAGTCAGTACCAATCCACTGTACCAGTATTATTAGGCACCAACATATTATCAGTCATTATGAAAAACTACAAAGATCGGTTTGGAACTCGCTTTCTTCAAACAGCAGATTTAACAACACCATGGTATTCATCGTTTCGTTGCATCCAACTACGTGAAAAAGAACTCCGCAAGACCAACAACAGACTATCTTTGGTGAAATCAGCAAAACATCTTAAGACTATTGTACCACCAAACACCAATGTTACCATCCAGGCTATGACAACTAAGGAGATACCTTATCATCTTACACCTGCTATGACTCATCCAACAGAATCATCTTTTATCCCTACAGACCTAGATATAGAACCATCTATTATAGATTACAGATATCAACAGAATGGACTATTTCATGTCAAAGTCAGCAATATTACCACAAGAACAGTGACTATTCCACCTAATGCCATTATTTGTGAGCTTCAACCTGTACTTATTCAAGACTCACCTATTGACAAGGATAAAGAATTTTCATCACCATTACTTGAAAAAGTAGAGATATCCACTGGCAACTTATCATCAACAGAACTTCAACTAGGAAAAGACTTTATCATGTCATACCAAGACATATTTTCTAAGGATGACTATGATATAGGACATGCTACTTCAGTCAAACACAGAATTGAATTGGAAAATGAGATACCATTCAAGCAGCGCTATCGACATATACCTCCAGCTATGTATGAAGACGTCAAGAGTCATCTACATCAAATGCTGAGAGCCGTAGTCATCAGGAAGTCGCATAGCCCATATGCATCCAATATTGTATTGGTAAAGAAGAAGAATGGATCCCTTAGAATCTGTGTTGACTACAGACAACTAAACTTGAAGACCAAGAAAGATGCTTATGCTCTCCCCAGGACTGAGGATATGCTAGATTGTATGGCAGGGAACAAATATTTTTCGACAGTTGATATGCGATCCGGATTTCATCAAGTGGAAATATTGGAGGAGCACAAGGAACGGACAGCATTTACCGTAGGCCCTTTAGGACTGTTCGAATACAACAGGATGCCTTTTGGACTTGCTTGCGCTCCCGCCACGTATCAACGACTGATGCAAGACTGCCTAGCGGACCTCCATATGAGTATTTGTTGTGTCTTTATAGATGACATCATTATCTTTGGTCATACTTATGAGGAACACATGGAACGCTTAAAGATGGTCTTCGACAGAATACGAGAAGCAAACTTGAAGCTTTCGCCATCGAAATGCTCTTTCTTCAAACCCAGAGTCAAGTTTGTTGGACATATAGTATCCGAAGCTGGAGTAGAGACCGACCCAGAGAAAGTCGACAAAGTATCCAATTGGCCCACTCCGAAAACACCAGAGGATGTGAGGAAGTTCATCGGCTTTGTTGGATACTACAGAAGATTTATCGACAACTTCAGTCAGATTGCGAAACCTTTGACGTCGCTTATGCCATCGCCAACTACCAAGAAAGGGAAGAAAAAGAAGAAACATGAACAGAGACCTTGGGAGTGGAGCGACAAACAGGAAACAGCATTCACAGCACTGAAACAACGACTTGTATCTGCACCTATTCTAGGATACGCAGATTATGCTAAGCCATTTAAGCTGCATACCGATGCTAGTGGTCAAGATCTCGGAGCAGTTCTTTACCAAGAACAAGCAGGAACACCTCGGGTAATTGAATACGCCAGCAGAGGATTAACAAAGGCAGAACAGAACTATCCGGCACACAAGATGGAATTTCTTGCCCTCAAGTGGTCAATTACAGACAAGTTCCATGACTACCTGTATGGACACACATTGAAGGTGCTGACTGACGGATAATAATCCACTTACATATGTCCTAACCACAGCGAAACTGGATGCCACCGGACATCGTTGGCTTGCTGCCTTGGTTACTTATGATTTTGAGATCCATTACAGACCGGGAAAGTCAAATGCAGATGCAGATAGTTTATCCAGATTGGCAACCATTGACCAGAAATCCATTGATTAAGGCTATATGTGGAAGTATGCAGACCCCATTAGGAGAGGCATATGCCATATCACCGGATGCCGTCAACTCTAGCGAACTCGATATGCATATGGATGTATCAACCGATATCAACTGGTCGGAAGCACAAGCCAAAGATCCATCACTTCACCACTGCATTAAACTGTTGAAGGCAGGACAGACACCAAAGAAAGGACAGACACCTTCAACTCCAATACAGAAACAGTTTTCTCATCTTCGACTCATAGATAACGTCCTGTATCGCGAAGTGGCAGTTGATGGACAGCAACATCACCAGCTTGTATTGCCAGCATCTTACATCAAGATTGTTATGGAAGCACTACATGATGAGATTGGCCATCCAGGAAAAGACAGGACCATCAGTCTGATAAGAGAAAGGTTTTACTGGCCAGGATTGTACAAAGACGTGGAAAACCGGATACACAGATGTGAACGTTGCATAAAGCGGAAGAAGGAACCAGAGAAAGCACCACTTGTCAATATCACCACGACTCAGCCCATGGAGTTAATATGCATTAACTACCTTACCCTAGAGCCATTCAAGGGAGGTATACAGGACATCTTGGTCATTACAGATCATTTCACCCGCTATGCGCAGGCCATCCCCACTCGGAATCAAACAGCAAGAACAACCGCTGAAGCATTATTCAACAACTTTATTGTCCACTATGGGATTCCGGGAAGGATACACTCAGATCAAGGACCATCATTCGAAAGTAAGCTGATCCAGGAACTTTGTCATCTCACTGGAATCCGAAAATCCAGAACAACACCTTACCATCCTATGGGTAATGGACTAACAGAGAGGTTTAACAGAACTCTGATTTCTATGCTTGGAACTTTACAGCCCAGACAGAAAACCAGCTGGAAACTCATGTGGCACCTTTAGTCCACACGTACTCAACATAATGCCACTGGTCATTCACCATATTTTCTCATGTTTGGTCGCCATCCAAGATTACCAATAGATCTTGCATTTGGACTTGTGAAGGAGAAAGATAGACAACCACAGTCACTGTATATCCAGGAGCTCAAAGAAAGACTGGTACAGGCTTATCAACTTGCTTCAGAGTCGGCAAAGAAAGCAAAGGACAAACAGAAGACTTATTATGACCTGAAAGCCAGAGGAGCTACTATCGAAAAGGGGGATAAAACATTGGTGAAAAGAGTAGCATTTGAAGGAAAACATAAACTTACAGACAAATGGGAAGAGGATACTTACATTGTTTTGGAGCAACAAAATGAAGCCATCCCAGTTTATGTTGTCCAGAAAGAGAACAGAGAAGATAGAAAGAGGACATTGCATAGGAATTTACTGTTGCCAGTGGGATATCTTCACGGAAATCAACAAGAAAAGAAACCGATTACAGTTCCACCAAAACCAGTACCTAGACCAAGGACAAGAGCTAGTAAGAAGAAACAGCCAACAACAGCAAATGATTCAACCACGGAGGAAAGCAATAATGATGAATCTGTAGATTTGGTATTTCCAAGACGGAATGTTGTCAACACTCGACCCAGTGTTGTTATCGATACAGGAAATCAGGAATACCTACCAGTTGAACAGCAACCAGAACCAGATGGGGACGCCCATTCCGTTGAAGCAAGGGAAGATATGTATGGTTATGAAGGAAGCGCTTCCGACATGCAACAAGATGACGATGAATAGGAAGAGTTGATACCTGGCGGAGACACCGACACTCATTCAGCTTCTCCTGATGATGATGATGTTGAAGTTTCTCCAGTTGTGCCTCGCCGTTCTGTTCGTGCGAGAACACAGCCACATTGGTTGAAGTCAGGTGATTATGTCACCAAATCTGCAGTTCCACCAGATATTCCAGTTATCCAGTCTGCTGAGTGGAAGCACAAAGCTGATGTTATTTATTCTTTTGCAGATAAGGGATTGTTCACTGGGATAGAGTCAGAAGCTGGGAAAGCATTGTTGATTATTCTGACTGATCACCATTGATTTATTTTATATATTCAGTACTTTTACAGCTTTTATTTGAATGACAGGTTACATTGTTTTGTATATATATACTTGTATAGGCTATATTTGATACATTTTCTTCATTTATAGACTGTAGTATA
>MJUT01028954.1:519138-532148 GCA_002080005.1 Gigantidas platifrons | reverse complement strand
AAAAAAAAAAAAATATCAACTTTAAAAATGATCACTACACAAATAACCTTCTGCGGATAAAAAACTTATGTAAATGTTTGCAAAATGTATGCTGGTTATTTGAACAATTCATGATATTAATAAATTCTTGATTATTATCAAAATCATCAAAATTTTCAATATATTTGGCACTTTCATAAAAAAGGTCATATCTTAAATCAGTGTATAAAGGACACTCCATCAGAAAATGTTTTTTCAGTTTCAACAGCACTATTGTCACATAAAACACAATATCGTTCGTTTACCGGTATGGGCGGCCTGGAGTACTGGAGTACCTGCCAGTTTCATAGGCTAGCGGAAGAGAGCCGGCGCGGAAAAGTGCCATAGTTCGTCTTTCCATTCCCGAGATATTCAGTTTAATATATGGTTCAGTTTCAACAGAAGTTTTGTAAAGACGATACGTCCGGAGTTTATTTCCATTTTGAGCGTTCATTCTGTCATTAAAAAGTTCTCTATTCCATTCCGAATTATCAAGTTCGTTCAGTTTATCAATAGCAATATTCATCACATGTTTTGTAGATAACGATATGTCGTAGACAATATCTGTAACGTTCAAGCGATCACTTGTCTTATTTGTTTCATAAGTCCACCCTTTACGTCTTCGTGAACTCCACTTCCAAATTTTATACGATTTTCGGCTATTATCTGTCCGTATAAGTTTACATAAAAGTCTACAAAAGTTAATACGCTGTTTTGTAAAACAAGAAGTCCAACCCATATCACCTCTCGTTGCTATATTTGATGTGTGTTTCCCAACGGTAAGAAAGTATTTACATGCTCTATTCTGGACCGCTGTAATACAACTAAATTGCTTTATGCCCCATATACCGCTACCATACATTAATATTGGTTCAACGGTAGAAGAATATAACTTTGTATAAACGTTATAAGTCAAACCTCCTGTATCCACCATTTTGGACATTAACGAACCAAGCACTCGACTGGCGGCTTTTGCAAGTTCTTTAGTAAGTTTACTAAAATTCAAATGTTCGTCCATCCAGACACCAAGATATTTGTAACTATCACAGTACTCAATTATATAATCAGAGCATTGAAAAATAACTTTAGATTTTCTAATAGATTGCGGTCTAAAATGGATAATTTTAGTTTTTTTCACATTAATAGATAACTTCCATGTTGAACACCATTCGGACATATATATATTAAAACTCAGAACATTGTATTTAAAAGGACATAGCAAAATTTTAAAAAGAACAGATTTCTTAAAAGTGATTTCAGATTAAGTAAAAGGTTTTGAAAATACAATTCAAAGTAAATCAAATGTGATAACTAGTATCTTCCATTTCGATTTTTCCTATCATAATTTCTCTATTTCTTACTAATAGTTATGAAAGGTTATTGTAACAAAAAAAAACTTTTATCTTTAATTTATCTAAATGCACTTTAGCTTTCTCTGATAAAATTTAAAAAGTGTATATGAAAATGTAGACCGGATTTCGTCATAATTTATTAAGCTGATAAATTTAACGTCAAAGTTTAAATGTTAAAAATTTTCAATGGAAGTTTTAGCTTTTTCAAGAAGTTCGTATCTCAAATCTTCATATAATGAACAGCTCATAAGAAAATGTCTTTCGTCTGATCGGCACATATAGCATTTACAGTGATTTGCGGACGGACATATCGATCAGTCTCGATGGCCAGCGGCAGAGACCCGCTACGGAACAGGGCGGCAACACGACGGACTGACATCGGTAGTTGTATTGTTACGTATTTAGCTGTCTCTACAGAAGTTTTGAACAATCTGAAAGTACGGAGTTTATTTCCATTTATAATGTTAGTCATTAAATAATTCATGCACAAATTCTTCATTGTCTAACTGAGTCAATCTTTCTTTTATAGTTTTTATGGCTGTTTTAGTTACAATAGAAATGTCATTTACAATTTACGTTGATATAGTTGATGAAATTATTTACAGTAAAAAAAACAATCCTTTCTTCTCCAGGCCGTCCATGCGGCTATTTTCCGTGTGAGGCGAATATAATTATTAAACACATTGGTAATAAAAACTATTCAATATAAATTGTATTATCCTATTACTTTACAGACTAATTTATCATTTATATATATAACTTGCTTATAAAATATAAGATTACAGAAGTTAAAATATAAGATTACAGAAGTTAAAATATAAGATTATAGAAGTTAAAATATAAGATTTCAGAAGTTAAAATATAAAATTACAGAAGTTAAAATATAAGATTACAGAAGTTAATTTTGTTATTACCCTTATTTATTACAGAAGTTAATCACATCAATTTGCACAACAGTCATTCAAATAATAACACGATACTATTCGTGTATCGTGCATTCGTTTCGTGTATCGTTCGTTTGTTTCGTGTATCGTGCGTTCGCTTCGTGTATCGTGCGTTCGTTTCGTATATCGTGCGTTTGTTTCGGGTATCGTGCGTTCGGTTCATATATCGTGCGTTTTTCGTGTCGTTCGTGTGAAGCGTTCGTTCGTTTTTCGTTCGTTTCGTTTGCGTTTTTAGTTGGTTTGCGTTTCGTGCGTAGTGTAAACTTATACGATCCAGGGTCTGTAATAAAATTGTTGTTTTAAATTAAGGAAAGTATACAATATTTAACAAATATTCTTTAGGGTCCGTCGTGGATGTATTCGTATGATAGTTGGAATTACAACCCCTCCGTGCATAGGAAGGTGAACATTATATTTTTTTTCAAAAGATCAATGTTATGGTTGTTGAGCCATTACATGGTTTTTCGAAATATTATGCTCACTGATAATATACATGTTGTAAGTGTCTAACAACACATTATCAACTTTCCTACTGTCTATAATTGCTTAGTAACTGAATACATTGATTGATAAACACATTTAAATTTTTCAGTACATTATCTTGGTATTATTGGCAGCTCTCTCCTTGGGTGCCTTCTCCTATTCATGGCCTCCCTAGTAGGGCTATGTGGATGTAATAATCCAAATCCGAAATCAACAGTACAAAATATAGGAGGAGTTGGGATAGCTGGAGGTATGACTTTTTTGTTTGTTAATGGGGGAGAATGTACATCATAATTGGAAGCCATTTTTGTGCCGCTTGAATGTAAGTTTATACGTATAGCATTAGTTATCGTAAGGATAACATTAAATGTGATAGTGCATCAAATGCCCCTAAACGTCCGCTAAACAACGGTGTATCCATCGTTCAAAAACTTGTTGTCAAACTCTGAAACACTTCGACAATGTTATTTCCACCTGTTGCGAAAACGTTGTCTAACTTAGTCGAAGTGTTTGAGAGTTTGACATCAAGTTTTTGAACGAGTGGACACATCATTTTCTAGCGGACATTTAATGTTATCCGTACAATTCAACCTATGGCAACATTTAAAAAATATATATATATATAAAGGTAAGAAAGATTATTGGCATAGGTTGAATAGATTAATTGTTATATAAACATGACTAGCCATGTTTAATTAGTGTAAAATTGGGGGGAGATGTCAATGTACTTCAAGTCAACAATTCATTTTTAATGTAAGGTTGTCTTGTTTTTGTGTGAGTATTGAGTGAATAAACTAAGTAGGAAGTAAGTATTTAAAATCATATTTTATGGAAATAACAAACAAAAAATCAGTATATCAGCACATATATTTAATATCAAACTTTATAAAAAAAAAAATCAGGATATTATTATAAGCACATATATTTTAACATCAATCAATATGAAAATAAATACCCATTACATATATAGTGTTGTGGTACAAGACTATGTATCTGGTCGAGCTTGTTGTGTGAAACAGTATCACTACTAGTCGCGATAGCGACGAGTTGTGATGCGGTTAGTTCACGCAACAGGCAAGACCTGATACATAGTCTTGTACCAACACACTATTTATGTTATAAGTTTATCTAATATTTCAATAAAAACAAATTTTAAACAAATAACAAGGGTCGAATTAATATTTACAACTCTTTTTTTTACAAAACTCGCAGGAAGACTACATTTTGTGAATGACATCACGTTATTTGTTGGCGTTCTTTCACCAATATGTCGAATTACTGTTCAATCACTTTCAGTGTCACTGTACAATCCGACAATGCTTTTAAAAAAGAAATGTGAACCTTACAGTTGCCGGAAATATTGATACTACGTCTTTACGTTGCCTACATTGATGTGTTTTTCGCCGGATTCCAATGATGTGACGTCATGACAAAGGAATTCGGCAGAAAACGTCTCGTGCAACGTCGCGCCAATCTTTTATCACCACAGTGTGGTGATACAACATCTTGTATCAGACACCTTGTAGCAGACAGGCTACTTTCGTTAATTTCAAAGGAAAACGTACATAATGTTAGATAAAATAGGATATTATAAGCATATATATTTTTATATCATACTTCATGAAAATAAATTAGGATATTACAAGCACAGATATTTTTTTTTATCATACTTCATGAAAATAAATTAAAGATATTATAGGCACAGATATTTTCTATCATACTTTATCAAATTTTATTTTATATATTCTAAGTTTTTAATCACAATGTTAGCATGATTGTTTGTCTTAGAGGTGGGTGAATCGTTATCAGACCTTGTTTTAACTAAATCTTCATACGATTTCTGGACAATTTCAATTTTAGTATTAGATATTCATTGCATCGAGGTCTTCTTTAATGTCTACTCGTAACATATCATCTTCCTCTTTAACTTGGGGGTGGGGGCGTTTCAGTGCAACCTGAATTTTTTTTCTGAGATCTTCTTTTCTATATTCGATTCAAGCTGATTCATCTTTTCATTCAAAGAATTAAAGCTAATATTTAAATAGCTTCCTGGTGTATATTACCATTTTTCACAGGTAAAAGTAAATTGTAGGACATGCACAGCCATGTTTGCCTCACTTATATGTATGTACAGTACACATTAGGGTTAGAATTAAATTTCTGCTACTTTGAATGTTGAAAATTTTTGTGTTTTATTGCATATTTAATATAGTAGTTTTGAATTCTACGGTTTTAAATTGGAAATAATGTCAGCAGCAGTTGCCATTGGAACGCTTTTAATATTTATATTTTGTGTTTTGGAAGTGGTTGGAATAGCCACAAATTACTGGATGACAGTGGATACTTCAAGATTTGTAAAGTCACACGCTGGCTTATTTAAGATTTGCTTGGAAGTATTAACGATTGAACAGTGTTTCTATTACTTTCAATATGCGAAAGATTTTCTAAATGGTAAGAATTTTAATTTCTGTGAATTGTGTGTATTGACTGTTTTATTGGGCATGAATATGTGGAATTGGCCTAGAAGTTGAACGCTTGTCGTAATTTCAATTTAAATCGAAGATAGTTTTCAGGAAATCATGTTTACCGGTAGATCGATATTGCCGATCAGTACAAACACATTAATGAATTTCTCGGTGTACGTGTCCTAACCCATTATAAGACAATCGTGGTAGAATCAATGTTCCAACTATGATTTAAGATCATATATATTTGTTTTTTCACCCTGAGTATTTGTACAAAACTAATAAAATTGTTGTTTTAGATTAAGGAACGTATACAATATTTAACAAATATTCTTTAGAGGCCGTCGTGGATGTGTTCGTATGGTAGTTGGAATTACAACCCCTCCGTGCATAGGAAGGTGAACATTATATTTTTTTTTCAAAGATCAATGTTATGGTTGTTGAGCCATTACATGTTTTTTTCTAAATATTATGCACACTGATAATATACATGTCTTAAGTGTCTAACAGCACATTAAAACATTATCAACTTTCCTACTGTTTATAACTGCTTAGTAACTGAATACATTGATCAACAACACATTTATTTTTTTCAGTACATTATCTTGGTATTGTTGGCAGCTCTCTCCTTGGTTGCCTTCTCCTATGTATTGCCTCCCTAGTAGGGCTATGTGGATGCAATAAGCCAAATCCGAAATCAACAGTACAAAATATAGGAGGAGTTGGGATAGCTGGAGGTATGACTTTTTTCATTTTTTTTTGTTCAAGGAGTAGGTTCATAGGGGAGAATGTACATCATAATTGGAAGCCATTTTTGTGCCGCTTGAANGTAAGTTTATACGTATAACATTAGTTATTGTAAGGATAACATTAAATGTGATAGTGCATCAAATGCCCCTAAACGTCCGCTAAACAACGGTGTATCCATCGTTCAAAAACTTGTTGTCAAACTCTGAAACACTTCGACAATGTTATTTCCACCTGTTGCGAAAACGTTGTCTAACTTAGTGGAAGTGTTTGAGAGTTTGACATCAAGTTTTTGAACGAGTGGACACATCGTTTTCTAGCGGACATTTAATGTTATCCTTACAATTCAATCTATGCCAACATTTAAAAAATATATATAAAAAGGTAAGAAAGATTATTGGCATAGGTTGAATGGGTTAATTGTTATATAAACATGACTAGTCATGTTTAATTAGTGTAAAATCGGGGGGAGATGTCAATGTACTTCAAGTCAACAATTAATTTTTAATGTAAGGTTGTCTTGTTTTTGTGTGAGTATTGAGTGAATAAACTAAGTAGGAAGAGTAGTATGGTGTGAGGTTTTTTAGTCACCCCAAAAACCCGTGGAGGGGTGAAGGGACCCATATATGGGCAGACCCCTCCCCTATGCCCCATAAGGGCATAGCCCCACCCCCGGAACTGACGTCACCAAAAATTTGAAATCCATATATGGTCATGGGTCGCAGTATGACTCACGGTAAAAAAAATCCCCGCACCCTCGATGTAATATGATTCATCACATTCCGCTGTCCAGAGCGCACGATGACTCAAAGCAGAAGGGTGACATCCATATTGATATGTTTTCAACAACCCCACCACCGGAACCGACGTCACAAAAATAATAATTTAAAAAAAAATTATTTGAAAATTCAAAAAAAAACAAAAAACAGAACGTAATTTACTCACGTACGTGTCTTTAGTTTTTGTTCATTTACAATCCCCTTTGTCAAAAGTATTAAAATATTTTTCGAGAATCCATCAATTCATATATACCCCCCCCTTTTACAGATTCAAATGAAAACCATGACCTCGGTTAACCCAGCTACAACAATACACTGACCGCGTCCTATCAATTTCATAACACACGCAGTGACTGAAAACATTCCAGTGTGTATCAATCAGGGATACACATCACTCAACAAGACATTATTTTATTTAATTCGATCATTGACTTCTCGAGGAAATAATAATATTCCAATATTAAAGATGTATTTGAATAATAATCAAAGATGACTGACCACACGCGCTAGGGTCATATGCTTTTAATTCATCGGATGATAACAAGTTTAATCTCCACACGGACAACAGACATATCAAATATCCATCGCACGCACCGACCATTAATCTTAACCCGAAATTATATACTATAAACACATTTCAGTGTAAACCTCAACAGATAGAATTATTATTGAAGAGCGTAATTACGTAGATGTTTATATTGATAAATGTCTTTAATTGTGTGTTAATTCATGATTATAAGTAATAATTTTATTTTTTGGATAATAACGCGTAAAACAGAGCTTGACCTTAGAAAACCTACCCTGGTCGTTTTTATCGTGTTTTCTCAATTCGATTTTACGACATAAATCGGTGTGACTCTTTGATGTTTGAGTTTGTAAACCGAGGGAAATAACTTTATTCGGTGTGTATGTTCGATGAGAGTGGATGGGTGGGAGATAACTCAATGTGTATGTTCAAAGGGATGTAATTTCCAGTAGGGTTAAACGTATTTAAAGGGAGAAGTAACTCCGAGCATAACACAACTACACGATTTCATTCGTATCATTTATTACGTTTAATACATTCTATAATAAAGACACACGGCAATGCTTGACAATATACAATAGTCGTTTTAACACGATTTCGTCCGTTTATTAAGTACGATACATTCTATAACGGGCACATTTACCGAGACAATGCACGACCGAATACAATTTTAACAGTTCGATTGCTTATCAAGTTCAAATCATTCTATCATAACGACAATACACGACAATATACAATGTTAACAGTCAGATCTTAAAATTTTGTGCTCGTTTCCTTTTAAATCAACGATGGAAAAGTCTTTCACTATATCCGGCAGCTCCATTCCTTGGTGTCTCCGTTTGAAGTAGTACAGGCAATACAGTCCGCAGGTGTCGGTGTCGTCGGGTTGGACTTGAGATGAACAGTAGTAGTATTGTGGTCCGTTGACGATCAGGACGTTGGCGAAGCGGCGGTGATACGTTTCCGGTGCGTTTCCCAGCGAATCGAAAAATTCGGCGGGTCCCACGAGGGGAAAGTAAAACGCCACCCAGTGACTTCCGCCACGGTCGCACGTGTCCGTATTGACGATGAACGTGCGGGGCCTGACTCCCACGTGGTCCGGTAACTCGTCGGCACAGCACACGATCGCGGGATAGCTCTTTAAGCAACTCTCTATCTGGAGATTGGTCATCCCAGTCTCCACTTTTCTTCTCTTGGGAGGACGCCCTCCACCTTCCATGTCTTCATCTCCACGTGATAGCGAGTCCTCTTCTAGCGAGTCCATCCAATCGGATTGCATGTCGTCATCAGACGTGTTCATTTGATCTGAAAGTATATCGTCTTCTAGCGTATCCATTTGGTCAGTGTCTTCCATTGTTCGATCGGTCTGCATGTCGTCTGATGCTTCTTCCTCGAAGATGTTGGTACATAGTCTCCTCCATTCCGGGGTACATCTGTCTTCCGAGCGTCGCGATGGGTTGTCGATCTGTTGGATTCTTGAACAGGACCAGATAGTGACAATTTCTCCTCTGCGCGGGATCTTTTCCGAAAATCAGGTTCTGGTTAAGCGTCACCACGGATAGGTTGCGATGGTGAGATCCTTCCGTAAACAAATCGTTGATTCTCGGATCCTTCGCCGCGGTCGACATCAGGTCGTCCAAGACTATCACGTTTCGTATTCGGGGATCGAAGTAGTGATCGCCGTCCAAGTCGGACGGGATGCCTCTGACGAATTCCACCCGAGGAACCACCGTCCTACTTATCTCATCGTAGAGGGGTTGCCATCTCTTGTACAACCAGACGATTCTTTGCGGCGTTGGCGCCATCTTGGTTCGACAGTTTTGTAGCAGCGTTTTAACGAAATATGTCTTTCCACAGCCGGTCGGTCCCGTAATGTTTGCCGTAAACGGGTGTCGGAAGCGAAACCCGTTCTCATTGGTGGCGGCGGTGGTGGTGGGGACGGTGGATATCCATGTCTGTATTGGTGATGGCGGCGGCGGTGGTGGTGGTGGTGGATATACACGATGCCTCCGTGACTGCTGGTATGTCTGTATTGGTGATGGTGATGGCGGCGGCGGTGGATACGCATGTGATTTTGGCTGAAGAACGTGGTCTTCTAGTCGGTCTCTAAGACCGACTGTTGTAATACGACTCGAAGTATGGATACTTGGTACATAATGCATTCGATAGCAAGTTGAATTCGGACAGGTCACATGCATTCAGTAAACCGTTGTAACCAAACATTTCTGATACTATTTCAGCTCGGTCTTTATCAGTGACGCCGGTTTTGTTTTGCAAATGGTCGGATATGTTGTCTTTGATATGTTTGATACATAGAAGGCGTTGGACATTAGGAAATACATTATCGATGGCTTTGGTCAAACCAGATTCATCGTCGCTGGCGATATGAATGTCTATATGTCTTATAGTTTCGGACTGTCTAGCTTTTATATGAGACAGAAATGTATGGTAAGATAGGAAGGATCCATCTCAATGAAGAAACATAGGTCCGACAAATATTAGATGGTCACTTGTTTCTTTATTTACAACCTGTATGTTTTTATAAACAAAGTTCGCAACATAAACTGCTCCCAAGTTAAAAGTTCTGTCAATACCAAAGATGTGATCTGGATCGGATTTCAAGAATTGTTGCATGTCTTTCATCTGGTCAGTAGTATAACCTTGTCCGCAACGTTTCCAATAGCACCCAATCGGTCTTCTTCTTTGCGTTGTGCTTCAAATTGCAAATTTGGTGGTGATCACGAGGTGCGTTGTCTAAGTCTTTAAATGCTAAATCTTTGCATATATCGGAGCACGACTGTTTTTGATTGAGACAACCTCGGATTTCTTCTATTGCTTTGGGGTCGGTTCGGACATATTCTTGGGAAGTCTGCTTTGCATTACCATATGAGGTACACTATACCACGTGGACAGATACCGGAATATTCAACGATGGTTACATGCTGTCGAGATAGGTATTGTTCTGGAAGGTTCTCAAACCAACTTACACGTCTTTATACAAATTGTCCTTCTTCAAAGAAGTATAGTAACAATGGATTGTCACAACATCTCTGGATTTCTTAAGGTACATATATCTTCTTTCCTTTAGTCTGCAAATTTCAATAATATTTTATAATTTCAAACTTTATATAAAAAATTCTCATTACAATTTAAAAATGAAAATTTCTTGTTGCAAAATGAACTTAAATGAACAGATAATTATTCTCATCTCATTTGCAATATCTGATAAAACAAAAATCTCATTTTATATGTGCATATGTAAATTAAAAACAAATCACATTTTATATTGGGATACATTCATTTAATTTAGTTCTAGGATAAAGAAAATCCCTTGGAAATATGGATAAAAAAATCAATTTCATATTGAAAAAAAATAATACCATTTTCTTTCCGTATAGATTTGAATAAGTTTTCATTGCATATCTACAACACATTCTAATATGGCGTCCTTCAAACGCTTTGAATCCATACCCGCGGTAAAAATAATATATACCTACACCCATTGTAATGTATGACGTCATCGACCATTTATAACAATATTTTCCAATTTTCACATTTTAGAATCGAAATAATTCATGGAAGCCATATGTATATATTGTTTTTACCACGGGTAGGCCCTTTATGGTAGCTTTTTACCCCTCGCTGACGCTCGGGGTAAAACTTCGTAACATAAAGGGCCTACCCGTGGTAAAAACAATATATACATATGGCTTCCATGAATTATTTCTTAAACAATGTATTAATTTTGTATATATCATTTTTAGATTCTTCGTTTTTGTTTATTGCGCGCTTGATGGCTATCTCCGCACCAATGGATACAATAAACATGCGTTCACACACGACTGACTACACAGATATGGCACGTGTCGCACAAAAATGGTTATAACTTAAAAAATATTGATACTATCGATTTCAATCCTATTGCATACGATTGCAAATCAAATTTCGAATAAGATGATCTACTTTAATATCTGATAAGCCCATTTTTTTCATGTCCTGAGTGCACTCAGGAGTCCTAAGCGGTGTTTAGACGTACCGCCTCAAGTGTACATATACTGCCGCCATATTTGTTTACAAGTTAGGACATCGTATGTTCATCCTAAAGTTAGGATTTTCCTAGGATCATCTTAAGGCACATATATTGGTGTCCTAAATTTAGGATCAATTCTGAGATAGATCCTAGGTTGCGACATGTTCGATAATTGCACTTAGGACTAAGATATGTCCTAGGATGGTCCTAAGACGTATCTTAGTCCTAAGAGAGCTTCGAAAATAAGGCCCCAGATGTGTAAATAGAAGAACAAACGAACGCCACGAAAAATACACAAAAAAGACAAACAACGGTCAATAAAACACTACACAGAATTATATTTGGCACTGATGATATTTTTTCATGGTAAAGTGCATTATGAAGGATTGAAGACAACAATCACTATTTGTTATAGAGTGCAATCCGTTCTTTCTGTCGTGGTGTAAATTTTATCAAAATTATTTTAAATGTTTTCAATGTAAATTCGATTATTTCGGGAACTTTTTATTAAGGCAGTGTCTATTCTTACAACAATTTTCAACGAATTGTTGTAAGAATAGCCGTGAATCTTATTCTTACAACAAATAATATTACGGATTAGATAATGAGAAACTAATAACTATTACCTGTAGATTAAATGTGTTGTAAGAATAGCCTCTAGAGCCTATTCTTACAACAAAAAAGATAATGTTGTAATTAATCATATATATTTATTGTATTATAGATCTATATACATTTCTTATATATAGATGTCCGTTTATATTATTGAACACAGTTCTTTTCCTCATACTCTTGAATTGAATTTTGTAATTCGTTAAAAGATGTGAAGAGTTTGTCTTTGAAAGCACTATCCATTATGTCTATATATGTTTTCGTATTATTACAATACGTTTTCTACAACTTTTTTGTGATCAAGTATGACGTGATATGTGAGTATTGTTCAACTAGACATGACTAAAAACCAATTACCATTTCTCTTTATTACTGAAATAAAACAAAATCCAACTAACTTATTTAATTATTTTATTCATAAATCATATAAAGATACGTCTATTATAAGGCTGTAATCATAAAATAATAATTTATATGAAAAAAGTTACAAATCGTAACTGAACCCAATGCAACTATATATGATCGCTATTTTAAATAAAAATGTGTTTCCTCATTGAATGGATTCCGTAATATCATTTGTTGTAAGAATAATATTTGCGGCTATTCTTACAACAATTTGTTGAAAATTGTTGTAAGAATAGACACTGCCTTTTATTAATTTAATATGTACAGTATATTCTCATTGTCAAATTAATCGTTTGAAGTCAATTGTGTCAAATTAAGGAGATTAAGTTTTAATTACTCAGTTTTTGTTAATTTCATATCTATTGTTATAATTTGCACTTGATCAGATACGTTTCAACATGCCATTTCACGAGTAACAACAAATCGTTGTCATGAAAAATTATATAATTTCAAACACCAAATAGTGTATTAATCAATTAGGATACCTGTTTGAAAAGTGTACGGACATCGTATGTTGTGTATGTATTACTTTTATACTGGACTTACCGTAATTGTTATATTGGACTATCATGTGTGAACACTGTTATTTGTTTTGTAAAATATTATATATAGTATAACTAATCGTAGATTTTGAATATCAAAATAAGAC